>JAPYYT010000857.1:0-36587 GCA_030522565.1 Ceratosolen corneri
GGGGAGGGGGAAGTGAAATCCACGCGGCAGGGAGAGAGGAATCTAAAGACAAAGCGAGAGAGAGAAGGGTCGCGGGACCGGTATCGGAGAGAGGGAACGATAGACGGAGAATTAGAAAAGAATTCGAGAGAGAGAGCGAGAGAGAGAGAGTGAGAGAGAGCGTGATGGAGAGAGGGCATAATAAGGATGATAAAGATGAGAAGAGAGGCTTGGCCGTGCAGGATACGATAAAAAATACGAACGCAACAGTGAGTGAGTGAGAGGGAGGGAGAGAGAGAGAGAGAGAAGGACGACGAGCGAGTGGCTGGGGGACGGGACGGGGGGAGGGAAATGTATGTACAGGTGGGGAAGCGGCGAAGAGCGAGAGAATCGGAGAATGTGCGTGAGCGCGCTCGCGTGCCCGTGTGAGAGGGCGCGAGCGAGAGAGAGGGAGAGGAGAGAGAGAGAGAACCGCGGAGCTGGAGAGTCTCTCTCCCGGTGCCTGTGTGTATGTATGACTCAGCTCTCGGGACGGGCGAATAGGCCACGGCGCAGCGGCACCAGTGGCAGCAACAGCATAGTAAAACTTATGCTGCCACGCTTCGTGTCTCTTACTACGCTTTCGGTGCTTTCCTCTAAGGAATAAAGGACGCGGATAGGCGCGGATTTGTTAGCCGATGGACAAGTCTGCAGCTCCTGGCGCTCCAAGCAGCGCTCAGGGAAATTTCGTGACGCGGGGCTTCCTCGTTCCTCAAGCCTTCGCTGGGAAAGCTCGGAAAATCGGGCCAACTAATTTTCCCTTTCCCATTGTCTCATTCTTGCCGATGCTTCAGGTGCTTAATGAAAGCGCTGTCTCGTACTAAAGAATTTCCTCAAACGTTGCGAGTCCGTAAGTTTCGTCGAAGGAAAAACATGCCGTACGTGACTTGGCAAACGATTGTACCAGCGCGGAATACTGACGTCATTCTGTTATTGTATACTGTTATTCTAAACTGTTTCCTACAGCTTTCTGTAATTACAATGAAGCATTACTTGCTTCGTTAATGATGCGATTTGTTTGGGGTTACCATATGATTTGCAGATGATGCACACTATACTGGGTATGTATGTATACAGTCGAAGCAACTCACTCGTGCATATCTGCAACATTTGCCTTTATTATTCACCTCTCGAAGCTTAAGCTTTTCTTTTCTTTATTCTAGCTTTTTTCGCTTTTATTCCGTTTTTTCCCATATTTCACGGTTGCTCCTGAAAATCAGGCATCAGATCAGATAAGGACTCTTATTGCCAATGACATTTGCGATCGGTCATTAGATTTATGTCATTATATTATATGCATGTGTGTATATATATATGTCATTATATTATATGCATGTGTGTGTATATATATATATATGTCATTATATTAATGAATCAGGAGAAGTAGCGTTATTGCACTGAGCCATCATATAAAGTGATATAATTAATATGACTTTCGAATATTAATTTAAGTAATAGTTTTAGATTCAGAAGATTTACATTATCGTATTTAAAGTTTGAAATTTACTTCCAATATTCATTATCATAAATGTTTTAAAAAATCACGTTCATTTTTATGCTGATATATTTCATTAGTACAATGTAAATTGTTTTCGATTTGTACTCTCGTCGTATTACATATTCTTCGCGGATGCTTTTATTTAAATATCGTAATGCAAATGTAAAGATGTATTTTTTTATTTTTGTATAAATATTTTGGAATAACTTCAGATACGTGCAAGTATCATCTGTCTTTTCTGACAATTATAGAAGCTAATTTATTATTCGTCCAAGTAAGTAAGATAAAAGTACAATATTTGACGTATCCGTAACCATACATTCGACATATTAAATAATACAAAAAAATTGCAGGAATGAGTTATTTAATCGCAAATATAATAGTAAGAAAAGGGCGTTGAATTTATAAACATGAAATTTATATAAAATGTAACGATCTAGACTGTATTTAAATATTAGACGCGGACATTAATTCACATACAAGTTCCGCATGCTTTATTATTCCATAATTTCAAATTTGCATCGTATAATTATCGTTATAGCTGCATTAAGATACGCGGTAATCCCACTTTATTAATATTAATTTTAATTTAAGCTTGCACTTTGTTTCAATTTTAAATTAAGTATCGATGGTTTTGATTTATTCATAATCACAAGAGTAAGCATTGCACTTTTAATAAAAATCATTGAGGTTAAAACAAAATCAATATTCTAAATAAACTTTTGTGCTAATTCATTGTATAATCATATCATAATGAATAGCTTATTAATATTGCTCGTTTCTAACAAAATATTTGTTTATTGTAATTGTGAAAGAAAACCGTCATGTACTGCACTATAGAGCTCGTAAATAGTTGATCATTAATTGATTGCTATATGTGTTAAGAAATTATATATCTTCATTTGGATTATCTTTCATGGAAGGAGAAAAATTATTCCTTAATTATCTCATGGTTACTCACCTCGGAGATTTAATTATTCCGTAAACGATAGCAAGCATGATCGATACGAATGATATACGCAAATACGTATCCATAAAAATAAACTGGATCGCGGATAAAATTAAGCTTCTCATATTGATATTATGGCTGTTTGGAAAGAGAGAAAAGTTGAAAAACAATCTCACAAATGCTTCATTTTCAATTAATAGTCCCCTTTGCGTTAAGTATTTTTAATATACTTTTCAACTGCGCGCGTCTTATAAATTATTGGACTTTACATGTTAATCTTAAGAGGCATTGTAAGAGAGAATTTTTTTCACGCTCTGCTTGCTCAAAGAGAATTCATTAAATAAAAATGTTTTCACTGCATATAGGGAAAACTCTGTTTGTCTTCTCTAGCGGGCATTTTTTTGTCTTCCTCTTGGGTGGCCCGAGCACATCGATACATAAACCTTCGTATCCGTGTGTTTAAACAACCTGCCGATGGGCGACGATGTCTGTGCAATTTTATGGGTAACAGCTGAGAGAGTATGATTGTTGTTGTGCGTCTACATTTTGCGTTGCAATAAGTCCAAATAGATTTTAGAATTTATCGAGGGAAGGGGGAATTAATAATAAGCAAAGCAAGTCGTCGAGAGTCTATCATTTGCAAGTGTCTAAGGACTCTATAGACTCTATTTATCAACATTCATCTCAGTTGGGAAAAAAAAAAAAACTGAATATAATAGCTGACTAATACATGGTAAATATTGTTATTGTTTTTCTTTTATAATTTCGTATTAGTTGTATAATTGCTTAAATTTACAGTGAATTGCTTGCCATTTATCACTATACTGTGACTATATTATTAAGACCTTCCATGCTATTTATGAATTGGAATAATATAATACTTTACCGCATCTAATTTCAAAAGCTTCGATATTACTTCTTAGCACAAGTGCATTCTGTTACATTTAAAAGATACCAGATTTTTGACGAATTATCATTTCATAATTCACTAATGGATAATTAAGCCCAATCGGTTGGAACAGATTATAAGTTAAGTTCCGTTAAAATTCCGTTTTTATTATTAAAATTCCTAATATAATATTATTAATTATTATTTACAAATTCCATATGTTCTTGTCATTTCATCAATTTCATACAAATTTGTGATATTTTCTTATTACAATCACGCACTTTGCATAATTTGAAAGTAACTTGATCTTTTTATTTGTACAACTTCATTTAAGTATGAAAGTTTAACGGCGCATTCTTAAAAAGGGGATCAGCAATAAACGAAATTATAAGTTCTACTCTTAAATACTCCTGAAAAAAATAATACACTTAAATAATACTCTTAAATACTCTTGTTGATAATAATTACTTTGCTTAACGTTGGTCAAACGCTGCAATGAAAAACCAAGAGAATATGAATCACACGTTCAAGATAATTAAAATAAATAAAGTATTCCGAGTCATCCGTAAAATGTGTACGACATAATTTATGGTTCCTGTTTTTACACTGAAATAATATTATCAATTTTTGAAAGTTTGAACAGCAATCTAAACATGTAAAAAATGACAAGACTTCTTGTCTCTGTAAAAAAAAGAAAAAAAAAAAGGTTGCAGCTCGTATGCAAAACTTTCTCACACTTATAATCAATAAAATTCCCATTACCAATTCATTATCAGTACAAGATCATTAAACAGGTATAGCACATGTCGAGAAATAATCGATCAATTTAAACGGCTCTCTCTCTCTCTCTCTCCCGTCCTTCGTCGCCCCATCCTCTCGTCGCACTCTCCCTCATGCCACGCCCCTCCCCCTCGCCATACTCTCTCTCTCTCTCTCTCTCTCTCTCTCTCTGGGTCTGTTGTGCTCTTTGTCTCTCTAATCTCTTCAAATAATATCAGCGAGAGACCGACTGACGCCCTCAAAGCGCTATAATAGAGCAGCGAGCAACAGGTTTCGAGGTAGGCCGAGGCATCGGCTTCGACGGTTGATCTCCACGGGCGAACATCAGGTGTGACAGAAGAACAAGTGGCCGCTCGCTCCTCGTCAATTAGTGCAGGTGAATATTTGGCATCGCGTTTCTACGTTCGCGCAGCTGCCACCGACGACGCCTCCCTTCGCAGCCTTGTGCCCACGTTTCACGGGATGAGCGATTACTTGGGTGCGTTTATGATGATAACAAACTCTATAAATAGAGGCCCAAGTTCCCTTTATCTCGTTAAGAATGCAGGTAATGAAACTTGGAGGGCGCGTGCGAGTCCGCCTCCCATAGATACCTCGTGCTAGGTATTGCGTAACGCCAACGCTAAAATAGACTTTCAACATTTGTCTCGTGTTTCTTCTCGTCCCGCAGCCAGCGATGCCGCGTGTTTGCCTTTAAAAAATTATTCTACGCAAATCCAATTGTCCTGCCGTGCATTACGAAGTCAAATCATCATACTCGATTGATTCGATCAACGATCACGCTGAGTAAATGGCCGAGAGGAGCGTTAATCGACGCACAATTAATAATTAACCACGGGGACGATTTTAGAAGGATGAGTGTCGCTGTTAATCGCAGCAATTCTCCTCGTAACAACAGTTGGCGAATTGTTGCCGCTAAATAAATTAATTACCCTCAAAAATCCCCCAAATCCATGAATCACAGAGCATAAATCACAGAGCGTATTATTAAAATGTTCATCGTTGGCTTGTAGAATGATACATAATGCATCGACTGCAAACTACAAAGACGATGGCAGTAAGACTGTGTATTATTATTAGCTTACTTCAGATTTTCATCTAGCAGCCAGCAATTAGTCGAGCAGGCGATTTTTAATAATCCACAATGTCATTGAGTTTCACGGCAGTGGCCAAAAGGTCGAGCCGAGCTTAGCCTAGTGCTCGCTAATTTATGCTATAATCGATAACCTCCTTCCCTCCACCTCGATTCCCTTCCACACTCGTAGCTTGGCTGCCTATTCCCCGTACGTGGCAAGCTAACTCTAAGTACGGCAATAAAATATTCCGATCTAACGAAAAGACAGCGTCCCTCTCCTTGTGCCGGTCTCAGCAGCCCCCCTCCCCTCCCCACCCGCCCCGCTGCCGTCATCCGCCGCAACCCGCGACCACGACGGTAAGCAGTAAACGTGTCATTGGTAAGCACGGCGATCGTGACATTCGCATGGAGTCACCCGTTATAACACGTACTCACACGTGTACAGCACCTCGCGCTCCACCAACCTCACCTGAATCCGTCCGAGCGTGACATTTCACGTGGAGTGTACAGTGCTTCGTGCACGATTTACATACGCGCGCCCGTGTCTATGTGTGTGTGTGTGTGCGCGCGGAGGTCCGCAAGTTGTACGATATGGGCTGGGGGAGGGAGGCGGAGGTGCGCGTAGGGCTGCACATCGTGAGCGTGTAAGTAAGATAGACCGATAGAAATTACGGCGATGCGCGGTGGCTGGGCTCGTGTAGGCCAGCTTCTGCGCGCGGGAGCACGAGGACCTTGATCGGGACTCCGGTGCATGCACGCCGCGGAGCTGCTATAGGGATGGAGCACGATGGCGGGCGGCGGCGGCGGCGGGGGGGAGGGGAGGGGGAGTTCCTGCGAAGGAGCGCAGGAAATCGGATTTGTCGATCGGCTCGATTCTCGTGTCAGCCTCTCGAATCTTCTTTCCTGCTTTCCTTTTCCTTTTCTTTCCTCTTCTTCTTCTTCTTCTTCTTCTTCCCTTTTTTTTTTTTTTTTTTTTTTTTGACGTTAAGGATGATATAGCAGCTTATCCCGACTTTTTCGTTCGATTTCCTTCGATACAATTTACTTCTTCATCCGCTTCGCGATGATGGGTGCGTCTTTTTCCCAAGGAACTCGGGATCTGAGATCGGATGACTTTTTTTCACGATCAGCTGGTAACCGCTTCCGGATAGATACTTGTTTCCTTGTATTGATCATTGGATCGGTGCTTTGGCGACCGGTTGAATTATATGCGCAGCCGTTATTCTAATGATGAGAAATATCTGATTTCATAATGAGACTAATTTGTAATGCAGTGTTAGACGTTGTTGTGCTGTACAGTTCTGTATACTCTTGAAATATTTACAATTTCATTTTATTATCAAGAGCCATCCTTGTTCAACGGCATGAATAATACATTGGAATATCATTCTACTGGGCAGCATACTAACATTCATTCGAATTAACAATATTTTCACCATAATAATACATTATTATTGTAAATTTCAACTATTTATTTTTATGGACCGTCAATATTAATAATTGATATTTATTAGAAGAGTTGCGTGAACAAAAGGGACGATAATTTTTTAAGGGAAATAGTTCGAGAAAACCTTTGGGAAGGAAACTTGAAAATTTATACGTCCGATAATTGCAATAAAACTGATAATATGTTCATTGCAATAAGGGTTGATAACTGGCAGAATACTAGTGATTTTAATTAGCGAATGTAATTTTAGTGTCGCCTAAAGGTTTTCTATTGATTAATATTGATTTACAACTTTTGCTTATTGTTTTATTTATGTCAAATATACTGAAGAAACTGTGAAGTAAGAGTTTAGAATTCTCGATTCATTGAAAAAGTCAAATACGTAACTACAAACAATAAGTACGAGCATGCGTGTAAAACTTTTCAATTTGATTTATTGAAATTCTCAGAATGACTAAAAGTGAATAGCTTGTTAAATTAAAAATGCAACATATAATGCAATTAATATGAATCACTTGTACAACAATGTTTATGGCCCTTTTAATTTCTCATAGTCATTCTTATGGTTTTTCTTTAGCAAAACAAACGAAACAATAAACACAGTTTTACTTTCAGTTCTTTTACTTCATCGTTATTTCTCTCTCGGCTTTCATTAAATTTGTGCCATTTGAAGTCCTTTTATTAACAACCCATTGGCTTTCAACGTGAATACAAATATTTGCAAATGGCAAGGCAAATGTTGGAAACGGCAATTATAAATTGAGATTCGCGAATGCATCGATGCATCACTTGTTGCTCCTCGAAATCACTTTTACCAAAACACTACCTCCGCTCACAATATTTTTCACTCGCATAAATATTCATACTTATCGAACATAAGCATCAATGTGATTAACACCATTGAGTGCAACAAACAACAATCATCACATCGTTGCGCTGGAAGTCTGGCTAAGGCCGAGAAAAGCTCTCGTTTCAATTGTAACTTGTAGATCATTAGTTTGCAGCACAATTTATATAAGTGCGCACGCGTACAGGTAGGCCATTGATTTCAATATCGATTGAGCACACATACAAAGCATACGCTTAATGCATCGCCATTGCAGAGCCGCTCGGATAATTGCGCTTATAGAAATCTCCATAGACTACGCCTATTAATAGGCAACTCCATTCTCATGTGAGTTTAAGAAAGCGTCATACGCCCAGGCTTTTAATACGTACATTGTTGCAAAATGTGCTTGGTATTCCAAGGCCTCTCATTAGAAACATTTTCCACGAAGCGAGTGCCGCGCGAGTCCATGTTTTGTTTTCGGTTTGGAAAAATGGCAGGTTGAATGGATGCCAATATAAGGCGCTGCTTCGATTTTGAATAAGGATTTAGAGGCTCGAGTTCTAAATGGATTTCACTGAAGAGTTAATTTCGTGAATGGATTTAATTGTGGCCGCCCGTTCGCCTCGATAATCTTCTCAGCCAACACGGGATTGAACTCGCGTTATTTTTATGTAATCGTGTAATTCGATTGTCACGAATGTTAAAAGTGGGTCGGGCTTCGTACGAGGAAATGTTGCCTTAGCCCAATGGCAACATAACTATCAAACTGAACTTGAGGCATTAAATTTTTCTCAATGCATTAGTGCAGATCGGCTCGCGCGATAATAAACCTTGGAAACTATTGCAACCCGATGGAAATGAAAGTATCGCGCTCAATGTGCCCTTACGCTCTTACGAAAGAGCTGCGATTTATGTCGAAAGTTTGGGCATTTGACGCAAAGTGGCTGAAAAATATCGTCGACATGCAACATTTAGAATGCACGAGTCTCGTGTATGCAATGTCTTTGCCAGTGCAGAATGGTACAATTTTCCCAATCAAATCTATATCGGCAATCAATAATAAATACATCGGCAATAAACCCAGTTGGGACACGAGGTTTTTTGCAACGAGCCACTCCTCGGGCAATATCGAGTGATTTTATTGCGATTGTAAAGTTAATAAACGTATCGTTGAAATCATACGTCAAGTTTAGATAAAATTCACCTGCATATGCCAACAATTACCAATAGCTCTCATTAAGTAGCTGGATGCAATGGAGATATTTCCTTCGTGCGTCCCCCCCCCCCACACAATCCTAACGTGAAATCTCTCCGACTGAACAATTGGCAGTAAAAAATTTCGTCAATTTGTTACCAAGTTCTCAGCATAAAACAATTCATTGCTTTATATCCTTTGTAGCTCCATGATTCCTGCTAAGAAACAAATCTCACGGGAACGAATAAAGCATGGTTTGCGTATTAAAAAAGCTTATTTATTATTTGCCTAGCCTTAGGCGCGAGTCCTCCGCGAGCGCATTAACGCGCAACGAAATTCTCTCCACATACGAGCATTTTCTAATTTCTGCGCTCTCGACCTCAAACCTTGCTTATACGCAGCCTCGTAAGAAAAATCGAAAAGGTGAAAAAAGAAGAAAACGTTCGTAGCAGGGTCAATTACTCCCGAGTTCTCGGCAAAGGAAGTAAAAAAACAGCACAAGAGCAGGAGCTAAAAGGAGCAACGGCAACAGCCCAGCACACATAAATGCCCTCGCACACGTGCACGCAACACGCTCACACGCACGCGCACAAAACACACGTACACGTATGCACATGTCTCTATATATCGTTTTTTTACGGTCTCGTGGTTGTTGTTGTTGTTGCTGCTGCTGCTGCTGCTGCTGCTACTGTTGCTATTGCTGCTGCTGCTGCTGTTGCTGCTGATGTTGCTGCTGTTGCTGCTGCTGTTGCTGATGTTGCTGCTGCTGCTGCTGCTGCTGTATAAGCGCGCGCACGTGCATAAGTACGCGCGCGTTTGTGTATGCTTATGCGCGCGCGCGCGCTTATTTATCGATATGTATACGTGCATACGTGTGCATACGTGTGCATACGAGCATGTATTCGTATGCATGTGTGCGTGTATATAGAGAAGGGGGAGAAAAAAAGAGAATGAATAAACATTGAATCGCTCGGTAAATCTCCTTATCTTCACGTGCTGCAAGTCTCGGGTAAAATCGCGAGCCCTAGTCTCTGGGCTCTCCTCTGCCCAAGCTATCTCTCTCTCTCTCTCTCTCTCTCTTTCTCTATCTCTTCTTCTCTCCTCCCTCCTCGCTCTCGCGGATCTCTCTCACTCTCTCCCGTGTATTCGATTCCTATGGGGAGTCGCTCACTGGCTTGGGTCTGCGCTCCTTTTGCGGGGATTACCATGAGCACGGCAGCATAACGCCAGCTCTCGCAGAAAATACATGGAGAAGAGCGCGCACGGAACTCTGATGCACACGGCTGACTCTTGAGGTCAGCGACTCCTAGGCTCGCGTCGAGTTAGTGGAGCGCGCTTAGGATCGCCCCCCTCCCCCCTGTCTCACTCGCTCTCTCTCTCTCTCTCTCTCGCCCCTCGCTCTCCTCTCGCTCGCTCCCTCTCGCAGGCTCGCTCGCTCGGTCGCTCTCTCGCTTCCCTCGACGCTTCTCTCTGGAGAACAGAGCTGCTTTATGCAGGTGCTGCCGCTGCCGCGCGAGTCTATGAATTGGTGCAGGGAGGAGCGAGGAGCGGCGAAGAGGCGAAAAAACGCTTCGTTGAAATAGGGGGTTGGCGGGGAGAGAGGTGAAAAAGGACTTTTTGATTGACTTGCGCGAGCAAGCGACTAAAAAAAGGTTATACGACGCTGGAGGTTGTTGACTGCTGCAGTGGAGGGACACGCCAGTGGTGGCAGCTGCTGCTAAGCTCGGGGCGAAATTGGAATTTCTACGCTTCTTAAGTGGCGAGCGGCGGTGCAGAGATTTCGAGTGCGCTATCATAGAAGAGGAGATTTTGTGAGGGCGAAGATATTTTGACATTAACAAAGACAAACCTGTCGCTCCCGTTGATTGATGAGTCTGTTTGTTTGATGGTTGGGCGACATGTATAGGGGATCACTAGCTTTTTGCCGAGTTCCAGCCAGAGAGGAAGTAGCTTCTTACGAGGAGCCGAAGGTCATCCTGGTTGCACTGTTGGATGAGTTTGGTGGCTACCGGACCTATCGACTTGAACTCTAGATCTCTCTAAGAGATTTAAGACAATGTTAAGACCGAATTGGTCGAAATTCGTGTACAAGAGTTTGCTCTCTAGTCTTAAATCTGGATAATTTTATTAGCGTAATGCACGCTTCCTGATTGTTATGGATAATGCAATCGAATTTTGGTGTACGCTCAATTGCTGAGAGTACAAGCTTGGTTTTTTCTTTGGCAAGAGAGCGCTGAATTACAACCAATGAAATATTGTTAATTACCAAATATTTGCGATTGCGTTGATATTCTAACATTGTGTGCTCTTTTTAATTGGTATATTTCAGGAAATTTATGACCAAGCTTATTTCATTCGAATGAGTGAAAGTGACATAAATATATAATGTTTGCAACGAAATTTCATACTTATTAATTGTCAGTATTATGAACGGAAGAAAAAAAACCGGAGATCTTTCAATCAGCATACTTATTTTTATTATGTCCACGTTGAAAGTGTGAAAGCAACGATTTCACTAATACTTTGAGGAAATTTTAAATAACTGAATTTCTAAGAAGACCGATTACTCCAAGAACTAGAAATACCCGATATTACTTAATTATCACTTAAAAGCAGATATTGGAGTATTACAGATTTAAAGATAAATGGAAAATATAAAGAAATTTGTTAATTAAATCTAATTAATTGGCAAGTATGCATTGCTCGAGAAATTCCTTTATTTTAAACTGCGGCCACGTTTTACAAAATTTTCTTTATACGCAATTACACTTGTTTATTTTAACAATTACATTAAATTTATAAATGATGGCTTTAATTCAATGAAATGAAAAATTTATTGTTCATTGTAACCTTAAATTAATTTTTCTTAATAATTTCATGCAATATTGAATATTGATAGTGGTATTTAATATTAAGTAAATTAAGCCATAACAAAAGAAATTCAATAATTAATTTGCAACTATAAGTACTCCCTTTTTATATCACTATAAAATTTGCATTTATAAATATATTTCTTATCTGATTAAGAACACCTTACTTAGTAACTTAATTTACAATAATATTTTGTATGCATGTAACTTGAATAGAAAAATTCATGAAAATTGAACGACATTTAACAAATAAGTACAATTATCATATTTACTTTGTAAACAAATTTTTATCTTATACATATATTGTATTATTTAATCAATTAAAAATAATTGTCGTATTTCTTAGAACAAATTAGAAGAAATTATCAAATTATACCTAGCTTTTCACGTAAGAATCATCCTAATGAAATATTAACCTCTAGATTTTGTTATTGGTTATTTAAAATACATTTTTACGATGTGTAAAATATTTTTAAAATATTTACTTTTAAACTAACATTGAACGTTTAAAATCATATCCATAACATATATCAATAATTGACACAACTAAGTTGGCATATTGTTGAAAAAAAAAGGGGAAAAAAAAACCTTTACAATCATATGAACATAATAATTTAATATGCTGAATATAATAAACAATGCCTTGTGCATTATTATGAGAGATAATTACTGCTCATTCTACATTTGATTGTACTTGTCGAAATTAATTTAATAAAAAAGGCAGAATTGTTATTATTATTAATGAATTATAGGGCAATATATATTCTCTTATCGCGAATGCGCAATACATGTATATTCATAAACGTCAAACTTCTGTTTCATACCGGATTACTGTATTTCAATAAATAAACCGCCTAGCGGTAGAGAGAGAACAGACAAATTTATTCCTCTTCTTATATTTTCTATAAATTTCTTCGAGACACTAATTTCCTTTTTTCATGCACAAAGAAAAAAAAAGAAAAAAGAAAAAGATTTATTCATTAAGTAGTATATAAATTGTTGGAATAACGAATGATGTTAAAATTTCAAAGTAGAATATCGATAAACTAAAACCTTACAAAGCATCGAAGAAAGTTATAATTTAAAGAAAAAATGCTTTAAAATTCATAAAAGGTATTTTTTATATACTTTATGCTCTACCGCAAGATATAATAATTCATTAAAGTATGATCGTTTACAGGCCGACCTTTATCTCAAAATTAACCTCATTGATAATTGCGTTAAGTTATTTTTTTATATTTGATTCTTGGCATGTTAAAAAAATTCGAACAAAATTGAATTTGAATATTTTCATATTAATAAAACTAGATGAAATTAACTTTAATACTTAATTACATTTGAGAATAGCTATTAGAAACTAAATAACAGTTACAGTAAAGGCAATAATGACTCGTTCGTTTCATTCTGGATTAAAAAAAAAGAAAATTATTTATAACTGTAATTTGTTCCAACACCTGAACGTGCCCTACAATATAATCTTGTTCTCATATTTTCCCTTACCCTACGTACATTATCTCTTTCTATTCGTTATTTTATCAATTAACTCATCGGCTCTCGCTCTTATCCAACAGTAATAAGTTAAATAATTCAAAGAATACGCACTTCCTAATGTAAGCTCACGCTCGCGTTGAAAAGGTTTTGACTTCTTTGTACATGATTGCTCCTTACATGGAAAAAGCATCTTGTCAATCACAACGAGCGTGTTAATTCCAGCAAATCTAGCACTAGATAATAATAAATCCCCCTGCATTAACGAACGCTTTTTTTCTCTCGCCTCGTCATTAAATCGCCTCCTCAATTAAAGCGCACTCGTTACGCACACGAAACTTATCCTTGCCGACAGGACGCATCCGTGTCAGACATTTCAATCGGAGCATCAAAACAGCCTAATGAGTACCAGAAATCAGCGCGTCTCCCCCTCCGATCTCCCTCTCTCTCTTTAAGCTTTTCGCTTCTACATGCAACCAGTCCCCCCATACGTTTTCTTTAATACGCAGACGCGCATAGCTTCTGTTTTCATCTATCCATCACTCCAGTGATTAATGGAGAAACATAAAGAGGCCAGCCGAATAGATGATAAGAGAGCGAGTGAGAGAGAGATAGAGAGAGAGAGGAGTGGGTCTACTGCACAGCGATAATGATTGTCTTTCATTCTTTCCGCACTAGAAGCCGGTGCGTAGCGCGAAGCGTGCAGATGCAGGTGCATCAACCGGACATCTGAACCATCAGCGTGACGACGACGCAGCGATCCCTAGGAAACGCAAGCGCCCAAGTATTATGGACATATCGCGCGAGCTGCTCATCTGGCCTTTTTTCCAGCCATTGTCTTTCTTGGTGCGCCTACGCCGTATTCTCATCGGGGCTTAATTATTGGCGAGAGGATTTGCTCGGCGCGTGCAACTCTGCTCGTGAGCCACTAACTACGATCCTCGGCGCCGCTTATCCGACCATTCAATGTCCTCAGCCCTCCCGATACACCGCCACTTTTCATACCCCCCCCCCTCTCCAAACCCCCACCCGTCCCCTAAACTTTATAGACTCGAAGCATTTATGTCGCTTTGTAGCGCGCCTCACGTTTTTGCCTAGGACGTGGAGATTTTTACACGTACGCGGGTGACTTTATTGCCTGGGACGACTGCTTCTTTCATCGGCCACAAAGTCGTTTCTCCTCCGCATTCTATAGAGAATCTCTAGACTGCTTGTCGTTACTCTTACTTTTACCGAGAAATCTCTTTCGTTCCTGAATGGGTTATTTCACATTCATCTTTAGCTGTATTTATTCAAAATTCATTGCTACGCCCCCCCATCATTATAATACTTATTTGCTCTTACTGAAAAATAGTGCTCTCAATGCGTAATCAGATGATTGATTTAGCGAATCGATCCTTCGCGATGTACCACGAATCACTTATGGATTTGTTTCTAAATGTTTGCTACTTACATGTTTAATTGCAAGCACAGCGAGGCTTCAATTTCTTTTGTTTTTTCAGCCTACAAGTTAACTTGATAGGAAAAATAGTAAGTTTTTGATGAGTCGATGATGAGCCAAAATTAAAATATTAACGATTGTTGATTCTGTAAATAATTTGCCAATCAGAAATATAAATATAATTACAGTAATAAGCAATAAGTTTGCATTTGTTTCTCGCAAAAAATAGACGATATTTATATGCAAGAATATTGGTTGTTTTTGCACGATAAAATATTTTTTTAATAATTGTATCGAAATTTGCATATCGTTAAATTTAAATATTTAAATAACGATATTAATTAAAATGCCCCGTCAAGATATGGAAATGCATTCGTTAAGAGGTGGCATTACATTATAACGAATCTATTTTAAATATTGATAGGATAGATTAAATATTCCGTAAATATTGCAAATTACTAAAACCTAACGCAGAATCCAAATAACAAAATTAGTTTTCGATATTAGCTCAAATTTAAAAAGTGAATTAACGTCGTCACAATTGATTATTATAGTTGCTTAAAAGAACTCTTAAATGCATACATAATAAATAGTATAAATTCGAATTGTTTGCAGGTTTATTCGTTTGCACGTACACATGTACACATGATATTAAATTTTCTATTCTATTAAAACTATTAAAAATTTCTATTCCACTATAAAATCCAATTAAAACTATTGAGAATATGGCAATGAGCTTATTAATTTTAAACAAAAGTTACTTTAAAATCTCTTAAGACTTTATGCACCTTCACTGGCGTATATTTAATACGAACAATATAACAATAATGTTGCACAAGAATTGCACAACAAGCAATTGCAATGTTTTCTTTTAATTACGTTATTTTTATTACAAATTGCATAGTAATTGCGTTCTTCAATTTTCAAAAGCTTTTACGAAAAAGAAATTTTCACGAATTAATTATACTTTTCGACGACATGAATGATTGACTTGAATCAACAATAACAACAATAAAGCCTACTTCTAATGCCGTTAATACTCTCGTTCGCCTGGTTACAATGAAAAGTACCGTGCTTATAAAAAATTCAAGATTTCTTAGAATAAGGTAATGATTTCAGTAATGATAGATATAGCTACGTAGAGCATCATCCAATCTCTATAATAAAATGATTCGAGCAGATAATGCAGCAGTTTAAATTATCAAGACGTAATCGCCATTCTTATTCCGGAAACCGTCGGAACGTACTTGCAGATTAATCCCCACGAAACAATTAATACGGCCAGCAGCGGGGAGCAAATCCAAGTGAGGAAACAAAAATGCGCGCACCCTGCGCCCAGCAACAAAAACAATCCCTCTCCACTCCCCATAGATACACCATAAAACTCCCGTAAAACTAAATGCATCGCCAGCCGCAGTGAAATACACGAGGAGTAATGTGTTCCGGGCGGTGAACGCGGCGAAGAGGCGAATCGCCTCACGTGATGTTTACAACGCGAGCGAGGGCATCAATAAACCATCACCAATAAAGGAGACTCGCACGGGATGATCAATGACGCGAAACTAAAACCTGCTCCTATTCATTACCCGGGGAGATACTGCTACCAGTGCACGCGCATGTGCGGGACCTGCTGGCCACTACGCGCCGGGGAGATTAATAATTACATGCGCGCACAGATTGCCCGCCGAGGCCTTTATATATTGGAAGGGTCCGTGATCCCGGGTGCCCGCGACTCTCTGGACACTCTATCCCAAGGCATTTGTTCCCGCGAGTTCCCGCGAGTTCCCGCGAGTTCCCGTGACAAGGTGGGATCGGTGTGCCGATGAGGTTGCAAGCAATGTAACTTGGCAGCGGCCTCGTCGGCTCGAAAATCAGGAGGCGATGACAATGTACCGACCACTTGACATTATCTCTGACATTATCTTACCTGGCATCTAACATTATTTAAGATGGCGACGTGAAATTATGAGAATACTCCTGCGAATTAATGCATTAATTGTTGTTATGTCCTTTACAAGTTCGTGGCCACCTTAAACGTTCTTGGCAATTTTGCTCGTGTGAAATTTTTCATTCTCCCGTGTATTTTCCATTTCCCCTCTTTTACTCTACACATAAATCACACTTGCAGAGAAAAGGGAAGAGATCTTTCTTTCATTACCTACATAATCTACGAGGCTTCCGATCTTTTTCAACAAAACTTACGAGTTGCAGCTCCCGCACGATCAACTAATGTAGATTTTATATTCTCATTTGTATTATGCTCCTGTTCACAACTGCCACGAATGGATTTCAAGTACTTAATAACCATATCAATTAATAATAATATGGTAAACAAGATTTAGACGTGTACTTGTGGCATTTTGTTGCGACTCAATTCCATGAAATACAAGTAACCTATCAATATCTTTCAATTCTGCTTTTTTTGCTTATGCATATTTTCAGATATTAAACTTTTTTTCGTTTAATGTAAGGATGCCAGGATGTTGGCACTTTCTATTCGTATCATGATAATTAAAGTTTTACTGTTCCTCTATTCAAAATCTTATCATTTCTTATTATGTGTTAAATTGCACTGCTACGCTTAATTTTTGTTTACTCGATTTAATATTTCATATTACCTTCTCATCTTTTCGTCCTTATCTTAGTTAATGCAAGGCATTTTGACTTTTCTTTTTTATTCTTTTTTTTTTTCACTGAAATCTATTGTTTCTAAATATTCCACCCACATTAATATATGCAATGTTATTATTATTATTATTATTATTATATATGATGGAAATAAAAGCTTCTTTTGTATCGGTATTATGTAATTTTTACTTTCAAATGAATCAAGTTCAAGAGTTATTACCTCAAATATTTTCTCTGAACATTTAACCACCAATATTCTAAAATTATTTCTCCTTTTATATTTTCACCGTCTACGTTATATATGCGCGAAAAATATTTTTACGTTATTAAATTTACCAATTTACCAAATATATCGCAATATTAAGAATGTATTTATTAACGAGAATATTTAATAATTATCCTTACATCTAAATAGGATGAATATGATTATTGAACCAGTTATATATTTATTAAATGTAATATTTAATTGTATTTGCATCTAAAGATAAAAAGTTATTAATTTTGATAAATATGACTAGAAATTATTTATGGTACGGATAAATTCGAGCTACCATACGATGATTTGTTCAGTGTTCTTTTGATCACTTTTAGCAACATTTGCTTGTTTACTATTAATAACATTGTATTTGTATTATTAATTATTAATTATATTATTAAATATTTGCATTATTAATTGTCTCCCGCAAATTGTACGTATGCATATTTGTATAATAGCACATTTAAGCGTTCAAAGAAACATCTTCTTGAGTAACTCGTAAGTTGTTTTCTTTTATAAAACTAAAAACATATTACAAAATTAAACTGAATAAGAAAGGTGATAGGGACTCGCCTTATTTAAATTCATCCTAGATCTCAAGTAGTTTTGATAAATCATTTCCTATTTGCAGTTTGCCATAGTGCCATCATTTACATTAATTTGACTAACTTTTTTGGCACTCAGAACTAAAATAGAACTTTACACATTTGAATTCTTTTAATAGAATAATATGAAATTTATAAATAATTAATGCATATCTTTGCAGAATTTTCATACTTTTTATCCAATAGTGGGTGAATTTTTATTATGATTTTGTTTGATGATTGCTGCAATAAGAAATGTACGTTATATAAATATAAATAAATACTTAATGTTAATTCAGTTAATTGATACCCAACATACTTTAATACCATACAAAGACAAATAAATTATTTAATAATTTTTAAATATATTTTTTATATATATTTAATAGCCATAGATAGTATAAGAGTTGAATAGATAATGCGATGGAATACAGTGTATGTAATAGTTATATTTCACAAAAATCATATGGAATAATACTTTTTTTTAAACAAGTATATTGTTTTTCAAACATTTTTGATGCAATAAAATCAAATATTCAATTACAGAAATAAATTCGAAAATTCCAACTGTTATACAATTTACTGTTTTAAAATTACGCGGAAAACGTATACAAATCAATCCGTTTTGATACAATCACAACAAATATTACTTATTATTTCATATTACCGATAAAATATTTTAGAAAATATATCTATATGTGAATTATTTTTTTACTACGATATTTGTCATTATATTTAAATTATTTATTTTAATTATTTTTAATCACTATAATAATTGACAATTGATAATGACTAATATATTAATTATTTGATTTATAAATTATTAACCGTTAGTAGTTTACCATAACATCTTATCCTTACACTCATTCAATGCTCCTTTTAATTGTTGCGTGTTTTTATGTGTCAGTCCAATCCAATTATTCATGAATATGTTCTAGATTATGCAAAAGCATTCGCATAATTTATATATTAATTATACATTAGATTTTATACTGTTAGTAAATAATATTTACTTTTCGCTAGTTAAGAATTTGAATTTTTTCTTTTAAAGATCTCTAATTATACAAATTTCAAACTCTGATTAGTGAGATTTTTTTTATATAATGTAATGATTTATTTCTTAGCGTTAATTCATTTTTCATAAATTTTGTAAGACAAATCAAATGTTTGAATTCTCAAATATATTTAATTATAAGATAAAATAATTATAAGACACAAAAATATTTAATGCTACATTCTGAAATACTGTTTATTATTGCTATAAGATTGTGCAATATTATTTATAAATATAGTGATTGTTGCTAGTTTTTAAATTGGAATCCAATATGTTTATTTATAGTATTCTCAATTTACATAATAGTAAAGTGAACAATAAATGAGTATGAAAAATATTTTATTTAATAAAAAAAAAAGTGGAACGTATGAGTAAAAAATTGAAAATAATCATTCTTGACACATAAATTTTAATAATACTTTGTTTATTTATAAACGGATTTAAAAATACAAAGTATGCTTTCAATTATTTTATTTTGCTTTGGGAGCTTTTCTTTGATAAATCTTTCGACGTATTGGAATTGAATATGCTTGAAGCGGATCTGTAATGCAATGATTGAATTGTATTTTACATTATTGTGTCTTTATGTTATAATTTTACATGCGATATCATTTTTCTTCGAGGGGCTTTGAATCATATCCTTCATATTCTCGTTAATTTTTATCTCCCATTACGGTAATAGTTACCGATACTTCAACGTGATTTATGTTTTAGGCTTATCTTTCTATAAAATTGACTACAATTAACTTGTCAACGAGACTAAGTCACGCAGAATAAGTTTATAGAATAAGTTTAGGCCTATATAATGTTTCATTGCATTAAAGCTTTTGAAAGTTTGAAAATTTTTCAGGTGCTGCAGAATCGAATGGATTATTAATCAAATATAAAGATGCAGGTATCCGTAAATGATCCTAGAATAAAAGCTGTTTATTACAGTATAAATTATCTGCATATATGCTCTGCTGAAGATGCAAATCCGACTTTCCATCAACAGATTACACGTGTTACTTTGGCCCAAGTCCAAAGCTCAGAATTTTACTAAAACTTAATCAAGTTGATATGCAGCTAAGCTTGCCAATATCGAGCAATAGTTTATTCATAGAACGAAGCTACTCAATGTTTAAAATACGCTTGACGTTAAGTGTCAAACGAAGATTTTTTTTTCGAACGTTAATGCTCCATATATTATCGATTTTATCTATATATCTTGAATGCAGATAATTTATTTGACTTCGTTTAATTCGAATGTTGCACAAAGATATTTATTTCTAAAAATTATAAGATTTCAATATATATATATATACTTTTTCTAGCCGTAAAATAATGAGATTTACAATTTTTAATATTAATTGCATGCACTATCTAACCATAAATATTATTAAGGCAAAAATATATCATTTCAGTGCATAATATATTATGGTAGATAATAATAAATTTTATCGAATAAAAATCTATTTCTTATTATTGCGCTCATTTTTTTCTTTTATAATATTAACTAATTCGTAATACTAATATTAATTGTAAATACTTTTTTGTTTTTTGCAGAACTTTTATTTTTATATTATTACCCTAATTCATAATATTAACGGTATGATTTTGAAATATAATCAAATCGATTCATTTATTCTCATAATTCCGAACAATTTATTTACACGCGAAATATTTTTGTAATAATTTTTACCAAATACCAAACAAACACAGGTTTTAAAATTAGCCTGGCACAACTCTATATTACTACTTACCGCAATTTTCTGCAATTTCTTACAATTCATCTGTGTGCGTGAGAAGGGGGACGCATGCGTATAAAAGAATTATTGTATCTAGAATCTCGTATTTTTTTGAATTTCACGTACTGCATTCTATTTTTCACGAATATTTTATTATTCTGCATTGTTTCTAGATAACATTGGAAACCGTAATTATTATAATATATGCTTCGAAAAGGTAGATAAACAAGAAGTATAATTTAGAAAAATTAATGTTTTAGAATTTTCTCATCGATCGAATGAAAAATATATTATTAAAGAAATAAAGTGTTGGAATAACAAAAATTTCACGTACTAATTTTAAATCAAATCATTCGAGTTGTTACGTAAATTATCAATTCACATTAGCACCAACTTTATATTCATCAACCTAATAAATTAAGTTTCATTCTTCACTGTCAATGATTATCTAATTATCCATGGCTCCATAATATTGATTCGTTATTCTATAACTTTAAGCGAAATACCCATTTTATATGCTCGTTTAATGAAGAGGAAAAATTGAAGTATCAGGAGTGTGCGTATAAATAATATTAAAGGAACATTATTTATTTACCATTAGTATCATGTATGGCTCGCAATTCAATCGTAAAATTAAATGAAAGAAAAATAATTGCAAGTATCGAAATTCATTAAGAATAAAGATACGCATTAAAAGTTAAGCTAAGAGTGTTAATATCGTGGCGAGTAAACGAATACCGTCGACATTATTTATTTAAATAATAAATTCAAGAAGCACTAATTACTACACGTTTTTGAGATTCAAAAGCAACGAATAGAGGGAAATGACAAAGCCGGAGTCGATTTTGCGATGTAATTACATACATGTCATCCTACTTTTATTATTCCTCTTACTTTTTTCCTTCTTCTTCTTTTGTTGACGAATGAAAGGTCGGTCTTGTGAACCAATCCAAAACTAAAAATTTTTTATGTCTCTCCTTATCACATTGTAAAAGTGTGCCATTTCAAGGTGGAACAAATGCTTCAAATACTTTGCAACGAGCTCTTTTCAAATCACATTACTTTAAACGCATTTAAACGATAAATTTTATTGTCAAATCCATGGAAGAGACGAGACAAACATAAATTTGTCAAATTGATTTTTGCTTTCCCATTCCTCTACGTTTTAATGCAGACATTTAGATGGAGCATTGGAATAGAGAATCGCGCTCGGGCTGCTTCATAAATTTGCGCTTCTTATCCGTGGCCATTAAATGGCAGATAAACTGCCTTTTGTTATTGAATTTAGAGAGAGGCAGTTGGTAGGGCCGTAATATTTCGATAAGCAGTGAGGCACTGAGAGTGCGGCAAGGCCTAACAAATAACAGTAGGCCAACTGGTCATTCGAGGAGCAAATTCATTAAACAAAGGAGCCGAAACTCATTAAACAATATTGAATCGAAAGTGGGAGCTCTCCTCTCCGACTCTCTCGACTCCATCTCGATCAATTAAGTCGGGGGGGGGTGGGGGGAGCGATAGAACCGTCGCGGAGCTCGCAGGTAAGCGGCGCGAGATGGGGCGAACAAAGGTCCTGGCGACTCGCCAGCGGGCACCCAAGACAGCCGTCGTAGCGGCGTCCCAGCACTTACTTGGATACGCAACCTCGGCAAAAACGAGGAGCGGATTATCCCCGCGGTCACGGCCAGGTGTAAACGATCTCTGTGCTCGCGCGCGTGCGCAACCCGCGCTTCCGCGGCTCGGACGCGTCCGTGAAAGCAGTCAAGGCAGATGCCAAACATCGAGCCACTTGGCTGCTCGCTTCGTAGCCGAATTTTACCGGCGCACTCTCGCGCAGCCGTCCAGCTTGCGATGCTACGCGATTCGTACGAGCACTTTTATATTTAGCAAACGAGACGAGCGACTCGCTGCAATTCCCTGCCTCACCGCGCACTTGCTCGCCCGCTCGCGTCCATTTTATATTTCAAATTGTCTTCGCGCTGCCATATATAATAGAATACGCGCTACTCCCAATATCCACGCACTTCGATATTCCCTACTTGCCTGTGTGTCTTTTGTCCTGTGTCCTTTATGTAAACTCAGATATTTCGGGGACTCTTTGGCCTCTTGGCCACTTGTTCCACTGCTTCCGTTCCAATGCTCCGGGCAAGCAGCAAGAGCAACAATTGTTATTATCGCGAGTACGCTCATTGTAGATGGGAATAAACAGAGATGATGCATTCGATTTTCAATCTCTACAGTTCAATTTGAGCAGAAAATACAGGCCTTAATATTCCGTGAGAATCTCCACTGACTAAAGGAGCACATTCGTAATAACGTAATAAGCTTATCGATATATTATTATTATTATTATAGTTGTTGTTGTCGTTGTTGCTGTTGTCGTTATTATATCATGTGTTATTATACATGTTATGTACAACAGACAAAAAATATTTCTCACAATTATCCTCGGAAATTGGAAAATTAACATTTATACGTTGTATTTAATATAACGATGCTCAAATTTATATTTCCGAATGTCTCCTTTGAACCGAGACTCTGTTTATCTTATTCTTCTTCTTATTAGCTTTTTTATCTCTTATATAGATATATAATTTAAAACTATAATTTAACATCAAAAACTTATTATTTTATAATAAACTTTTTAAATTCATATGTTAAAAAATAAAACTCTTAGACTGTAAAGATAATAGATAGATAAATACGTGAGTTGGTAGGCTGAGGTAAGTGAGCACGCTCTCATAATCTCATGTATATAAAAAAAATTCTTAACAAAAAGTAAGAATAAAATGACTTATTATAGATTTTACATTATTTTCCAAGTAGAAAGCCATAAATCAATTAGGAGAAGAGGATAGGAGAACGACTATAATCCATTAGAGTTCATCGAGGTTAATAAGATTGAGTTTCATTTTTTTTTAAGTTTTGCTTGTAATCTTAATATTATTAGATTACACAGTCTCTTATTATAATAACTCTGAGATAAATAATATTTATAAATGTAATTATACACAGGCTTGTATGAACAAAATGCTAAATTATAACGAAAACTTTATAAAAATCAATATTTTTAAACATGTATTTCAATTATATAATAAAAAAAATGAATTGTCTTTACAAAGTATTTGTCGTGAACTTTTTCAATCGAATAACAACTAAAAATGTCAACAAAAAAAAATAGAGTATCATATATATTAATAAAAATGTATGTATTAATCGATTAACCTTATTAATGTAAAGTACATATTTTACTTTAATATTCATATGAATTGTTAATTACGCATTGACAGAAATTAATAAATTTGCAAAATATTGATCCTAATGCGTAATATCTTTAAAAATCAAAATTCATTTTCTTCAGAAATATATTTTATTGTTTTATTACCTTAAAAATTATTTTATTCTCATAATATGTATAAACGTATAATTTCATAAGGACTTTTTATATTTTATAGTGACAATTTTTATTACATTAATGTAAATTTTTGCACTATATTTTTTCTAAAACAAACAAACGTTTCAATGTAATTGTGACTGAAGCTATATATATATATATTCATTTATCTACTTATAGGATATGTCCCTGGAAAAGGAAAATAATTGTTCATTTATTCTTTAATATATTATATTTAGAATTTGAAAATCGAGACTTTGAACAAGTATTGAAGCTTTAAAGCGTTTCAAGTAAAAACGATTATAGTTACAATTATTTTATTGCGATGGATCCCACATGTAATATCTTTCGCCTCATCAACAAGGAATCTTACGAAGATAATAATACCTTTTTTGAAAAGACAAACATTAAAATATTCGAATCAAGTTTACATATGAGAGAACATGTTTTTAAACAAATGCGTGAATTTAATGATGTAAAATCTATTTGAATTTCTCTTTTCAAATCCTAATAGATAGAGTGGCAAGGTTCTCATTAGAATACAATTTATGTCACGGACGATAATTTATTGTGCTTGGCTATTGCCATTCCTGTTAAACTTTGATAATAGAGTCTATACTAATCCACACTTCTTTTGTTATATTTCCAACTGAATTACAATTGTTGTCTTGGCAAATTTATCATGATCTGCAAGTTCAGCTATAATTATGTCGATTAATTTTCGAGCGCATTATGTCTGATATTGTTTTTCAGTTTATTTATTTTTATTTCATAATTTTCATATAACATCAATATCTTAAATGTTTGGCCATCATCATCATCATTACTGACTTAAATATTAAAAATATTAAAAACACAAGTTTCTGGTACAAAGTCTTATATACTGAAGTAGCTTAAATAGAGTGAGTGACAAGGTCCTCCTTACTAATTTAACGACCTCCGAGCACTCGCCTATTTAACTTGAGCCGATAAAATTCTTTTACATACGCAATCGACACATTCTCGACAATCTTCGAAAAATGCAATAAAAATTATAATTTTGCCACCTTAGCGGCTTACAATGTTAAGCCGATATTTTTTAGGTACAAGTGACGAAAAATCATTTATCAAAGACATTAAGCAACGCTAATAATACATTACTTTAAAACAAAACTTTTACTTCTAATATTTGATGGAACATAAGTTCTTATTGAAAAATTAAACTTGAAAAATATTAAATACCGCTGCATAGGGCATCAATTATTTTATTAATTATGCTATAAAACAAAGTAACTGTAATAATTCTACGATTTTTATAAAGAAAAGAGTATATACATTTTTGTAATTGAATATTTTTCCGAATATAATTAAGAGATCATAATAATTTAGCACAAGCTGTTATGGAATGTTCCTTCATTGATCAATTACATGCTTCAATATTTTAATGGTGCTTCCAACCTCCCGTGTTGATTCATTTGGTCCAAGTCCTACGAAGACAGACTAAAATGCACGATTAACGGCTAAAAATTAGCCGTCCAAAAGGCCTAAAGCGCAATGTGCCAGTGAAATAAATTGAAAATTACGTGCATTTCCAGAGACAATTAATAATTCTTTGCGTGTATGTTCCAAAAAAAGAAGTGTGACCGTAGAGAAGGCACGAGTATCGTCTCGCACTCCTCGCCTGTTCATTCCTCTCTCGCCATAAGTATACCAAGTATTAATAAAACTGAAACTCGAGACGTGCGTCGAGAAGTGCTCCTCCACGTTTGTAGGACCATTTTTCCTCTCGCACGCGCTCTCTCTCTCTCTCTCTCTCAGCCCGCTCATCCCGCTCGTTCCGCTCGCCCCGCTCATCCCGCGAAGACGTCGCTCTGTCGCACTCGTATACACACTGTACTTACAATCGTTATGCAGAGAAAGACTCGTTTCTATTGCCGGTGAGTAAGAGAAAAAGGGAAGTAGAGGAGGAGAAGGTACGCTATCTAACGAGTATCTTACATCTGATAATGCACTTGAGAGAGTCGAGTTGGTATGTCCGATGCAGTGCAGCTCGCGAGCAGACGACATAGTCCGCATCGCTCGGCTCAAAACACGAGCAACAACCGCGACATTTCTGTATCCCTCTTCCTTCTAGATCTTCCTCATTCTCATTTCGCGTTTTTCCACTGTCTCGCTCGGAGAAAAAAAAAGTGACAGAAAAGCCTTTTAAATAAGCCGCCCCAGTTGCTCCATACCATTTTCTCAGTACTTATTAAAGTTGACGTAATACTCGTTGCGATTAATAGTTACAAAACTATAAGCCTTTAGCGCACTTTTAGCGAGAGGCCTTATTTATGCCTTCGCTCTAATGAAAATTATTTGACTAGGTCGCCAGGTATATTTGTAAATGCAAATCTTCTAAAAGTAATGAGGCTAAAATCGCTTATGAAAGGATAATCAATTGCCAGTTGGAGAATTGATTTTTATCTATTAAAGTTTGATGATGCTAACAGAAAGGATCGATGTTTCTGAAATAGTACAAAATCCAACATATATATATATTCGATCTCTAAACAATTGTACACGTTATGTTAATATAACAAATTATAATATTGGATATTAAAGCGCATTAATTTTTGCTCTACTTCCCTTTAATCGCTCGGCTATTTGCTCGCGCACTTATTATTGTTGCTTATATTATAACTAAGCGCATTTCATAATTATGAGAGCCACTCGTGCTAAGGTTAGGCAGTTTGACTTTGTATGTTAACGATTCAATATAATCATTGCAATCAAAGTCATCAGTAAAAACAGGTTATAGGAATAATACATTCCTTATGACAGATTCAGTTAATTATTAAGAGGTAAAACATGATAGTGGTTAGAAGAATAAATAAAATCGTTGTTTTTTTCAAAAATAAAGTGCCAGCCATAAGACGCTAATATAAATTTATTAGTACTCGTAAATTATTTATTTTACAACGTGCAATTGGTTAAAATAGTTGTTAATGTACGTATTCGTTTATGTACAATAGTATTAATTTACTATGCAATTTTATAGTAATAAACGTGGGAAAAAGTTCGCGGATGATTTCATTTTCTTATTGAATAAAAATGTCGTAAAAAAAAATAGAAAATAATAATGTTGGCACGAAACTAATTACACATAAATCAAAGACATTTGTTATTAAGTATACGTTAAAATAGAAATTTGATTTTACTCAATTTATACCCAAGACTCCAAATACAAATATCATTCGATTAGATTTTCGACATTAAAAATCTATTCACATTGACCTAACTGGAAATTATATATTTACTTGAAAAAAAAATACTATAACAGCTCATATATTGCCAATCTTTTTATATAATTTGAGTTGCTTGAGTTTCAAAAATACTGTTACATAGAGCTTTTATATTCATTAAAAGTATCTTCAATTACACATTTGATATATAGGCAGTTTATGAGATCTGCATTTCACATTGCAATTCTAATGTATTCTTAATGCACGAGAGAGATAGGTGTGTACCAGTGATTTTGATTTTACGATTACAAGTAATAATAACGTTTTTTCTTTACATTTTATCACTTATTAGTACGAATGGTTTACTATTCGTGGAGAACTTGATCTGAGAAACGACGAAAATTATTCTTCACTCTACCAATGTATCCCATCAAGAGCTCAAAGTTTAGATAATAAAAAATACTATAAACAGTTTTTATTTAACGGTTAAAATTTAATGATAAAATTAATTCGTCATATTTTGCAATAAAAGTAAGTTTTAACAAAAATTACATTATACGATTACGGAATTTTAAAATAATTTATACAATTTTTCTTTTATAATAAATCGCACGAGAAAAATATTATTTAATGACAAAATAAATTAATCTTTTTGAAATTATTGAGCATTATTACTCAAATCATTAAATTCAGTGCATTAAATTCTGAACTCTTCTTACGTTTAAAAGTAAATATTTTACAAAAAATTATATTTCCAATAAAATTATATTGCAATAATAATATATAGATGGCTATAATTAGCAAATATTGTTGAGATTTCGTTAGGAGAAAGTAAATTAATAATTGCCTCAATTTGAAATATATCCATTTAAATTAAAATTAAAAATAAATAAATAATTTAAAATAAATGTTCTATATAACAAACAAGAAAAAATTCGAAATTTTCATGAATAAATAGCTGCTTTATTCAATACTATTATCTTTGTGTATTATTTTATTCGCTTATATGATATTATATTACATAATATTATTAATATAATATATATTATACTACTTATACTACATATTATATAACATTATAGTCTAATAGATTCAGTTCTAACTCTAACATTTGTTTAAAAAATAAATACTCATCTGAACTTGTAGTACATTCATAAAATTTGCCTAAAATATTTTCTTCAACACATGCACTTATGCAAATACGCTTTTATGGATAACTAGATTTATATATTTTACGCTCAAATAAATATTTATAACTAAATGATAAAATGAACGTTGGTCTACTCATATTACTCATATTACCGTTAATTACTTTAAAATATATTTTAAATATGAAATATTTTTTAAATATTTTTTTAACAAAATATCCTTGAACGTGTGGCTCAGCTTATATACAAAGCAAGGGTAATGCATAGTGAAGTCTTATCAATTGAAGAAAAATGAGTAATTAATTAAATAAAGTAAGTTTAATAAAATAAATAATGTACTAATTAGGGGATTAAAATATGGTAGCAAAGTACGATAGAGGCTGACCCTGATAACAAGACTTTCCGCCTAAGTAATATACTTTTTTATTCTTTATATTTATATTCTCAAATATAACCATTAAATTTATGTTCAATCAGTCAATAGGATTTACCGTTTTAATCAATACACTCTATTGAGACGAGATATTAAGAAAGCATCGTAACCGATTCGAGTAATAAATTATTGCCAAGTTCAAGTAACAATTTATAAAGTTAAATTGTGATTTGTCTTGGACTACATAAAATCATGCGCCACAACAGCCCGAGCAAATAAATTGACGCAAAATTACTTTTGACCGCGAAAATGTATGAATTAGGTATTGAAAGTTCTGCCCCGCTCTCCCCGAAAATCTCAAGGCACTTCTGGCCGACTCCGGAAGAATTGCCTCGACGAAACAGGTAGCCGAAAGGCAAATGTTCATCCCAACCTTAAAACAAAGTTCCCTCGTATTATTAACGAACGACGAGCCGTCGCTCATTAAAAATCATCACTAGCAAGACGAGCGAAGAAACTCCAGGCAACTTCCAGCCCTTAGACCGTGGAAGGCGGCTCGCAAGCTCCAAAGGGCCGAGAAAGGAGCCGCGGAAGGTAGGAATCGGTGTCCGCTCTGATCCCAATGTCCGCTCTGCCGATATTCAAAACAGTCACGCCTCAGGAGCGCCGGAAATAAGAGAAGAGATCGTAACAGGTGCTCATCGCGCCTAAAGGCCCGCGCACTCGAGGAGAATAAAGGCGCGACGTGGCGTTCCCCAGGTGCGGCCCGAGGACCGAGGGACGGGGTAGGCGACGAGGCCGTGGGCAGGTGCGCGCGAAGACGGGGGGGGGGAGCCGCGCGAAAAGCCGATGAGGCGCGGAAAAACGCGAGCGGCGTATTAACGGTCTTATCGGCTCGTAATCGGCGAGGAGTAGCGGAAACCGCTGCGGTTTATTGATGGGCGCGAGTCATTTTCTTTTGCCTTTTATTTTTGCCCTCCGGCCTAGCTTAATTAGGTGAAATTAATGGTCGTGGCGCATGTCGCGAGCCACGAGCGATGGATATGTGTGGTCACCTTTAATCGCTTGCTTGTGTTTATCGCCGCTTATCCCGCTGACACGCGCTCCCTTACCATCTCAGCTCCTTCTCTTTTTCTCTTACGTTATCCTATTATTGAGCTCATTTCACGAGGATGTGATGGGCGATCTCTTGTGATAGGGATACGACTAGCTCTCGATATTTGACTAGCGCGGGCATTTTGCTTAATGGCTATCGGAGCTGATTAATCGTCTTCTAGCATTAAGCTCACCCAAGACAAAGTAATTGGATAATATTGTATAATATATTGTTGGCAGTGGGGCTAGTTTGCAATAGTGGATAACGAGGCGTGTATTCGTAATTGGCAACTGGTATTAATTGTTAGTGCTTATAAAGCAAGGCGAATGAAGGAGCGTCCGATAAATGTGGCTAGGTTTTTTAACGCAAAAACAATGCTTTGCAGGGATGCAGAAATTATATTTAATGGAATGGAAGTCGCTCGCACAAAATGTTTTGGTGTTAATATATTTTTGAGAAATGTATCAGATTAAGATCTAAGGCATTATAATTATAATATCGATGCAAAACGTTTGAGAACTATTTTGTCATCGTCATCTTAAACGTGCTTTCGCGTATCTACATCGATTTTTTTTTTTTATATGTTTTTAAACTTTATTTATATTATACGATTACAATTCTTTATGAATAAGAAGTTGAACGATATTGCTGGAAATAAAATTTAAAATTTACTCGCTACCAAATTACAAATTTTTCTAATATTTTCCATTATAAGTTATATGTATGGCTTATTGTAAATACAATTAAACTTTAATATCCAATGTAACTATGAATGTTTTATATCATTTAAGAACAAAATTAGATTACTTAAGTAATAACGCGTGCATATAATAATGTAAGCGTTGAATAATATATAGTTCTACATCTATTATAGAATAAACAGTTATGTATATATATATATATATATATATATATATATATATATATATATATATATATATTATTTAAGTAATATAATTTTGCTCGTAGATCGTGTATACAATTCGATTGAATTTCATCACCAATTTTTCCCACATTATAGATATTATTATTTAATATAAAGATAGTGTGTGGTTGAAATTATTTGATTACGTACAATTAGGCAAATATAAAGCATTTGGAATGTTGAATGAAAAAAAAATCACCTAAAAAAAATATATATATATATATGTATATATTTATGCATGTATGTATGTATGTGCCTATGCCTTAAAATGCTGAATTATTCAACCATAATATTAAATTAAAAAATATTTTAAAACATAAATTGAGAAAAAATTTACTACATGATAATAATTAATTTATAAAATAAGTTTTACTGCTGAAAATATCAAAATATTTGAAAAGATCTCGAAAGAATTCTCATACGTTTGATTAGCGTTGATTCAGCAGATAACGCCGATGATTAATAAATAAAAATACAAAACAAAATTTATGGTGTATTATATTACTGATGTTTATCGATTATTAATTAAAGTTCATAAATTCATGCGTAATTGAAATAAAATCTCTGTATATTATACATCGTATCGCATCCTTATGAAAAATTCCTAATGTATAAATCCAAGTCTGCACTCTGTCTTACAATAATGTTATTATATTTTTCTGCATTATTAATAGGTATTAATATTAATTTATATATGCTATAATTAAACATTAAATTGAAATAAAATAAATAACACAACAAAGCTCATGAAACATTAGAACTACTCGATAACTTTGCAGATAATCGCCATCCATAACTTAATCACCAAGGAATTGATATTTTATGAAACTAACGTTTCCCGATATCGCTATAAAATCTAAACATTGTAAAGTGTTTACAAAGGATAAGACGTATAAAAATGTATGGTGAAAGGAAGAGAGAGAGAGAGAGAGATGAAAAAGTTAACAGCGTCTTCCAAGTGGCCAAGAAGAAACACAAAGGGTGCCCTAAAAAAGACAAAAGGATGTCGGAGCAACATAACCAACAACTCGAGGCAGCAATGGTCAACTGCAAAAGTGTATATGTATATGCAGGCAAGCGGTAGTGAAAGAGTTGTAGATAGAAGGACAGTGGAATAAAGAGCGGAGGCAAAGGGAGCATAAATACACATGGAAATGGAAATGCCTCCTTCGGGAGCCAGCCGACGAGTTCACAGGAGACACGGCTGGCCGCCTGTCGCTTCGCTCTGCCGCTTTTCTCCCACCTATCTCCCTCCCCCCCCTCTCGCCACTCTCTCTCTCTCTCTCCACCTCCTTCTCGTGGCCGCCGTACTTCGCTCTCTCGGTACACGACGCTTACCCCCTCCCCCCTTCAGGCCGCCATCCGTGCCGCACAGCCGACCTCCTCTCGAGCAACTCACTCTTCTCACCTGGAACCCTTATTGCCTGTACCTTGGAAATCCGCGGTCGCTTCCTCTGCGACAGATTCACAAGGTGTGCGAGCCGAGTTATTGTTGTACCGTAGTATCGCGACACTTATTCCGCGGCAGCAGCAAAAACTCAGCACGAAAAGGATACGCTCTAACAATTGATTTTACTAGCTTTCTTTCCTTCAACTCGTTCAACTTCTTCAACCTGCTAATGTCCAAACTATCATGGCCGAGCGTACCTTGAACTTTGCTCGTTCAAGCTCAACCTCACCAGCACTCCACATCTAATAATATTAAATGGGCTTCCATCAATGTCAGCAGCAACGCCTTTTGGTATTAGTTTACCACTTTACTTCACAAATCCATCTATATTATTTATCTATTAGAGAGGATTGCTTTAGTCTTTAAATGCTTCGTAACATTCGAGATTCATTAATATCTGCACTATGCACATTCAACTTTATATCGCAAAGTTCAAAAACCACCACTAAGATAGACATTTGTTGTTCCATACAAAGGGGGGACTGTCTGCTTTTCCTCGATATATTTCAAAATCGAATATGTTAAATTTTAATAATAATTACTTTTAAATAATTACTTTTAAAGATAGAATTTTCGAATAATTTACATTCTTAATTCTTCATATTGAAATAATTTTCATTTCAATATGAATTAGATTACTAATTAAGAAAACTATTTACATCATGAAATTGTTAAACAAAGATTTGCAACGATTAAAACTTTGTATTTAAAAACAAGTGCTACACATATATATGTAAATAAATATTTATTTTAAATAACTTTAAATCAATATTTACGTTTAGTCTTAGTTCAATTCGCTTGTTCAATAATAATAATCGGTCGATTATTTTCGCCAAAGCGTAATTTTCGTTTCTAAAAACTGAACGTTCTCAAGTTCACGAATTGCATAAATGAAGGCAACAGCATATTTTTCACCGTACACGAAAAATTATATTAAAAAATTATAAAAATATTCACGTTTAAGAGATGAAAATTAAATGTTTAATATTGAAACGTTAATTGTATTTGAATAGTTCATAATTTTTTATACATAATTTGCAATTATTTCCTGCATTGTAAAATTAAAAATAATTTATTCATATATAGTTTTAAAATAAAGTACTATTTTAATTTTGTAAGTTAACATTATTTTCATCTACAGTTAAGTTTAAATTTTGATTTATAAAATAATTCAAATGCATACATTATATAAATAAATGACTAAGTACACTCATTGTGGCATGTTATTGGGAATGATGGAACGATTTGTAATGACGCAAAACACTTCATTAAAACATTTCCTGCGATATTAATTGGTTCTTCTAAATATTGAGGAGCTAAATATTAAATGCTTCGATATATTTTAAAAGAATAGCTTGTAAAATTAAATTTCAGCATTCGAAGCGTTAGAAAAATGATAGGTTTTAAGGGGGAGAGGAACCGTTAATTTTCCAGTTAGTTGTAGCATATTATATTTTTGTCATTAGAGCTTTCTTCTTCAAGTTTTTAAGAAACCTTTAAAGATGCTTTTGTAAATAAAACTTTAATCTATTAACTCTCAATATAAATCGGCCGGTATTAAGAGTGAGACAACACCAATAGATGTATTTTTATAAGGCTTATCCATTAAAGCAAAAAAAAAATTCCTATAAATAAGCTTATATATTTGAAACAGTAGCTGAGAAAAATCTAATAAGTTTTCGTAACTCAAGCAAACTCAAGCAAATTCAATGGGCGAAACAATGCCAATTAAGCAGCAAAAGACAATTTCAGTCGTTTCTCTTGCCCCTTAAAGCATATAAGAAGGCGCAGTCGCATTAAATCTCGTTGATATTCTCGATGCGCAAGAGGATGATTTAACTGTGAGTCTAGAGCCTCGGAGTCAGAGTCCTCGGAGAGTCATCGCGACTGAAAATACGTATTATCCACTGTCAAGTTTGAAAATCTCGTTGCGTTCTTTGCATAGATGTGAACGCGCATCCTCTGCTTTTTAAACGTAAAAAGGGTCCGACTTACGACGACGAAGTGGGACGTAAATCAAGCCTCGTGTATTTGTATGCAGCGAGCATGTCGTCGTTGCGAGTCCCCGTTAGCTCTTTTCCCTCATCGTCACGTATTTCGGGGAAGAATCTCAAAGTTAAGGGAACGTGGACGACAAAATCAGGAGGGATAATAGTGTGTAGTAGTGAAGGGTAATTTCGTGGAACGATCAATACAAGTATGGGAAAAATTATCTACCGATATATATCGGGATGTGTAAGGCTGCTTTTGGCTTCGGTTTGCATATTAAATGCCTACGATAAAACCGCTGCCTATTTGTATAATTCATTTCCGCATGGATAAGATTCAGTGGAAAAAATTCATTGCAACGCTTTGAGTTTGAAAGCTTTGGAGAGCGATATTTATGGAAAGCCGCTCATTTAAAAATGTATACCGCGAGTATAATTTGTCTTTTGATGAGCTTCTTAATACCTAACGAGTTTTCAAATTAATAAAATTCATTACACATTTCAATTCCCGAAATAACTACTTCCTACAATAATTTTCATTCGTTTAATCTCACGAGAGCAGATTGAATATTTTATTGGATATAAGTATGGAGGATAATAAGCGCTTGATTCTCATTTGGAAATATTATAATATAAAATGTACTTGTATTTGGTTCACGCGCAGTCACGTGATTATTGTCAATCCTTTATACTCGTGACTCCGATTACTTATACCGAATGAATTTCAAATCGTTATTTGAAAAAATCATTCGCCGCAACTATTTTTCCCACGTTCAATATTTCAATTAATTAACGGCTACATTGAAAATAGATAATTTGAATCGAAGTTACAAATTATAACGGACGCATGAAATATTCTCGCTAATGTAGAAATGCATTCTATCATAATATATATATTTAAAATTACTGGTAAAAGTTGCTTAGGCTACAGGATGAGAACTTTTATTCAAATATTTGCCGCCAATATATGTGTGTGTTTTTAAAAACTATAAATATAAATGATTGTTTTTATACTTTTCAATTATTAGAAACAACTTTACGAATACGCGCGCGCGCTAGCATACAGACACACACACACACGCAAAATACAGTACGAAACAAAGCAATAAGCATATTTCGATAAGAAACCCATTAAGGTTTATTAAAAATTTGCACTACGTGTTACATTTATCTATCTTTACACGCGGAAGTAATATCGAGCCATTTCCAGCGCTAAGGAGACGCTCTTAAATAACCATTAGCGAAACAACAACGCGTCACTCATCAGCAAACTTTTTCATAAATCTCTCTATCGGCTATCGCGGTACCCACATATCCAGCGCTAAAACAGTCGTTACAGTTCACGCGAAGGCAAACTCCAGCGGCATTCGCGAGCTCGGGCAGATCTTAGACGCGGACATTTTAACAGCAGCAACAATTACGCGCGATAAACTCTCGAGATAGAGGAAAGCTGCGAATGTAGAGAGAAGGGGGAAGGAGGAGATGAAGGAAGTGAGGGGGGGGGGGAAGGAGAAAAAGGCGAAACAAGAAGAAAAAGAAGAGGAGGAGGAGGAGGAGGAGGAGGAGGAGGAAGAAGTAGTAGAAGAAGTAGAAGAAGAAAGGAGGAAGGAGAGCGACCAGGAAGTATAAAAAAGTTCCCACAGTTGGAGCTCTTCTCGCCGGTAAACAATGAGGAGGTACGGCGACGCTTGCCCTCGAAATAACGAAACAAAACATTAAAAAGAAATTCTCGTGACGGCGCCGATTTTCAGCAACACCCGTTACATGAACCCCCGCACGGCTTTGATTCGTCGTTGAGTAGGACAGGTAGTACCGGAGCAGGTGCGGGGTACTCGGAGGTGCTTCTAGCACACCAGGAGCTGAGGGCACTCTTGCAGAGTGCCGCTGTTAGCGCATCGCACTATGACTAATTATGAGCGCGGCATCCACTCAGCTCCCTCCCCTCCCCTCCCCCCTCGATCCGCTTCTCCTTCGGCGTGTATGTGCACGCGCGTGGGCCTGGGCCATGCATATGCATTATTTGTGCTCGCGCCCGTGTGCGTGCGTGCGTGCGTGCGTGCGCGTGTCTGTATGTGTGTGAGAGAGAGAGAGAGGGAGAGAGAGAGAGCGCGCCGCCACGCTTTGGCTCGGCCGACGATGATTTTTCCGCGCTACCGGCAGTCATTGTTCTTCCCTTCCTCGGTGATTTCGAGAGCTTTCCTCCTTTGATGTTCAAGACCATTGCGAATGCCCCCCCCCCCCCCCCCTTCCCCCCAACACCCGGCCACCCCCCCCCGGGGGCCCCC
>JAPYYT010000858.1:0-36574 GCA_030522565.1 Ceratosolen corneri
TCTCTTAATTTTTTTCCATTATGACTCCATGTAGACACTACTTTTCATTCTTTTTTCTCTTTCTTCTTTGTTTTTTTTTTTTTCATGACTTTTTTCTCTTTTTTCTCTTAAAATGATAGGAGAGCCTATTGATTGAAGTAACAGTAGTGCGAAAATGAAAAGGAGCCGACGGCCGGTGGGAAGTAGACTACGTAACAGATATTTTAATGCACTCTGGGTCAACTACAGCCAACAGTGGCTGTAATTGTAAAATTGCTGATGCAGCTGAATGTACGCGTTATCGTATTACAGTCTCTAACAAGGGACTTCGAAATTACTTTATTGGAATAAATGCCAGTGGCTTACTTCAATGGGTAGTACAAGTTACGTATAATTGATAATTGAGGGAATAATATTATTTTGGATACTTTTTAAAATTCTTTTTCATTATCCGTGCCTTTGAGAGGGAAGAGCCTTACGAGCAAGGAAGTATTATTTAATAAAATTAATCTTTTCTTTCTTTTCTGGTTATGAAATCTCGTCGTCGTCGTCGTTGTTGTGACTTGGCTGTTCTCTTAGCGCTCGTAGCGACGAATTTTCTAAAATCCAGTTTTATAGAATTAATGTATATTATATTTAATAAATGCCAGCTCATACTCTTTCTCTAAATCCTTTAATTATTCTGCCAATTATCAAAGTTGCGTAGATAAAGCAGTTTGGATAAAAATATGTATTTAGTAATAATTGGTTTCCTTTAATTTTCAATTTCCATTTAAAAATCGCGGAAAACAAATTAAGTAATATTAGAAGCAAACGAAGAATATTCAATTTTTTAGATCATGTTTATTCCTTTTTAATGGGCAAAACCTTACTTTGCTGCATCAAATAAATATAAATATATGATATTATTAAAATTTAAGATAAACGATTACTCTGTCTGAATGACATCTTAATGTTGGCCAATATTAACTCGTCTATTATAAATTATTTATTTTTTTACGATATTCGAATTAATACTTATTAAATATGCTTACATTAATGAAATTAATTTACTAAATTTTTACATAAAGCATAAATTTATAAAAAAACTCAAGTTAACTTACTTCAAGCACACATTCAAATACATATAAACAAATCCTTAAACAAGCAGATAAAAGGACATAATAATAAGCGAGAGCAGCCAAACATTACCATTATTAGAAGGTATAAGTGAAATTGCGTAGGCATTGGCGAAACGCTACGATCTAATCCGGCCACTTCAATAACGCATAACGCAATGCACTTTTGCAATGGCCGGGGCCGGCCAATTGACAGCACCGCAGTGCCAATATAATTGCCAAAGCCATTGGGCGAGGGGCCCGTGAAGTTGGAAGTGCGCGCTGCTGCTGGAAACTGCCGTTTTTATTTTTTGCAGTAGCGGCGCGGCACGAGAGATTTTCCTCCAGAGCACGTCGTCGGGAAATTGAGCCTCGAGCGGCAGGAAAAGTCGTGCTGCCAGAGGTTAAACATCAGCTGGTCCATACGGTTTTACTCGGCCTAGCCAGCTAGCCGTCTTTATCGCTTGGTGGTGGCGACGCTCACGCGTGCAATGATAACATTTTATGGAATGCGCATTCCGGTTCAATGGTATTAAAGCGTTTGTTTCGCAGTTGCGGAATGAAGGATGGGGGTGGGGGGGTGGGGGGTGGGGGGGGGGGTTCGGCGGAAGACTCGGTCGCATTGGGCTGGAAGATCTCTTCTCCATTTTCCCGCACTTTGGGAAGCAATTCGACGACTGGCTTTCTCATTTTAAACTGGGAATGTGGGGAGCGAGTTTTATGCCTACGGGGAATGAGTCGCGAAAATTCGCCTTTAATTTCGGAAAACGTAAATCAGTCGTGCTTTTACTTACTTTAAGCGCGACCTTACTACAAAATATTACTGTTCAAATTTTGATTCTATTTCGCTTTCAGCCTTTCACAACACGCTATGTCGAATGCCAATTTTGAAGCTATAGGCTGATAATTAATTAGAGAGATAGTTGATTAAATTGATAAAACGATTTACCGTATTAAAAGTATGTCCTATAGTTATTAAAGAAGCATTAGAATTCTTTCATCATTATGAATTTTAAGTCTTTTTAGACTTCACACACATATCTCGTTGAATAATTTACTTTTATATTTGCCAAAGTTTGGTAACGCAGTTAATTAATTGTTTGACATAAAATGCTATTAAATTCGAATCCAATATTCGGATGGATTGGCGTTTTATTTCTAAAAATCAAATATACACACGCATATATATGTATATATACACACAAATGTGTAATTAAAATTGTAATTGATAAAAATGTTTACGAAATTAAATCCACAATATATACGTACATCTTTGTAATGTGATGACGAGAGACATATATATATATATATATATATATATATGCACAAATGTGTAATTGAAATTGTAATTGATAAAAATGCTTACGAAATTAAAGCCACAATATATACGTACATCTTTGTAATGTGATGACGAGAATTAAGTAAAATTCTTTACTAAAAGATTTATGTAGTATTTTTAACATATAAATCATTCGTGAACCGAAGAATTATTTTAATAATGTTCTGTCTATTTTGGGACTTTCAAAACAATTCAAATAGTTTCAGAACAGATTTATTCTTATAATAAAAAAAAATCGTTATAAAGAAATGAAGTACGATTCAGGAGTAGGAAAGTTTTAGTAAAACTTTTATTTTTTTAGTACTCCAGAACAACTGTTCGTTGCTCTCATTTATCTTGAAAATTTTATATTATTATGACTATGAAGATATTATAAAAATATGAAACGCTCAGTTTTCGTAAAAAAAGGTAGAAGATAAAATTTATTTTCTGCGCATAATTTACCCGGGAATCTATATGACATTTATGAAAACTAATTTTTGCTCGTGTAATATACTTTGAATTGAGATTTTTAGAAAAACTTTTAGGTTAAATTACTATAGTCCTATAATATTTAATTGTTAAAATTTGAATTAAACTTTTGATGCAATAATTTTAAGTAGGCTAATATCACTTGAATTAAATTGTAATATCACATGATAAATATACTTTCATTAAATTTAAATTCAGACGTCTTCAATGAAATTTTGAAAGTTATCGATTAATTTACTTCAAGTAAAAATGACTTTATTTTATATAATTTTTATATACCTGTATATTATATATTTACATATTCATTTAATTTACTTGCTAAAATTGTTGCAATGGACACACAGTATTGAAATTATACTTTGTGTACTTGATATTTTTTTAATTTACAATACTTTTAACATACAATCGATTATTTTTAAAAACTTTACCATAATAATTTGTATGATATTTTTTTAATTTACAATACTTTTAACATACAATCGATTATTTTTAAAAACTTTACCATAATAATTTGTATGAAAAAGAAGAGTATTAGTAAAAATCATAATTTATATAAATGCACTATAAATATAATCTCAGTTTTAACTTATGATCGGAGTCTTTTGTTTTTATTTCAATTAATATTTATAAAATAAGGTATTATTTATTAATAATTTATGAAAATGAATATATCTGTAATCAAAAAATAAAGTATTTGGGGATGATATCAATTTAAAATTTTGATGTACCAAAAAATTGATATTTTTTTTTTGTTTTGAAAGAATCTAAAAAACTACAAACTGTAGCATTGATTGTGGCGGACAGAATTTTTTACTTTCTATTTTCAATTATACACGCACAACCTGCTCAATTTTTATACGATAATAAAGGATTACATGGTTTTTCTGAAAATTATTTTTTTCAATACAACCGAAAATTGGACTTGAGAAGATCTTGAATGAAATGAATGAATTTTCATGGATTTTCGATCCTATAAGCTATTTATTTATTTTCAAGTATAGGCAATTTTAACACTAGTTCGATATTGTTCTCGTTTTATAAAATTTCTTACAATTATCATATTTCTGTCAAAAGAATGCCGTTTATAGCAATATTTTTTTAATTTGCATCTCTCTTTCTATAAATATCGATGCGTCGAGTTGAGCGAATTAAAATTTTCTTTCCTCGAAAAATTGAGTGACACAAGTTGCCAATACGGGATCGCTTTTCATATAAATCTAATTATATTTGACACGCGGTTGTAACATATCGATTAAATATCTGCCTTCAAAATGTTTTCAGTATAATCTTAAGAACGTACATAATAAAATCTTTATAATATTTAGTATTTTTAAATATATGGCCAATAAATATAAAATTCATCAGATATGTATCAGCAGAAAAAAAAAGAAGAATCCAATCGACAAAAATAAAAAAGAATAAAAAAATCAGCATAAAATGTAGCAATAATTGTAATCAATTCGAAATGGAATTATTTTTGTTTATGATTTAAATACAAGTATAAGTTGTCATAATAAAAAAAAAAGAAGACTATATTGGTTACAGTTGTTACAACAATATTATGTATCGTAAAATGAATTGCCATTAATGAAAAACTAATTTTAATAAGCATTGCAAATATATCACATTGTCAACCAATTATTTTTTCTGTTTCTAACATTTTAATTAAATATTTTAATTGCATCTTTTATTATTACATAAGACGAAGCTTACGTAAAATTACTTATCTATATGTAGTGCAAGCAAATAATAAGAGAAGAACAAGTTAACCGTGCAGAGTATTTCGTCTTTATTACCGTCAGTTATAATATGAAAGCAAGAAAAAAAGAAGTTCGTATTTTTTTCAATTATACTTAAATAGAGAAAACGCTTGATTTAATTTGTGAGCTGCATTTAATTTAGAACTTGATTACATTTATTTTGAAACGAATTGGCTCTTATTGAAATTATATATCGCAAAATTGGAGAAAAGATTTTGATTAATTAATCCTTTCATTTGCATTGAAATCTGAAATGTGGGTGAAATATAAATATTGTAAGCTCACAATTTCATTTTGTGGGAAAAATTGAATGCATCCGCATGTCTGAATAAATTACACTTTACATTATATTGTAAAATACTTGTATTGCCGTATATAAATACACGGTAGAAAATCTATGATGAATCCTCTCTTCGAATTCTTAATAACTAATAACTAACTTGTTATAAAACAGCACATATATTATTATTATATGACAGAAAACTAATAATATAGTATTGTTTTTAAATTCGCGTTTACCAGTCGTGAAAGTATTACGCTGAAACAGTGCCGCGCATCTTCCTGAGCCTAATGCTGTAAGGAGAATTGGTATTCTCAATTTTGTCGTGTGTGTTTTGTGCCGAGACAGGTGAAAAACGTGGGTCACCGAAGGCAAGCCCGCATACAAAAATGTCGGAAGAGGTGGGATTAGAGTCTGCAGTAGAAAGAGAGGGGGCGAGAAGGGTGTCCGGCAAATAGCTGGGAAATTCAGCAGCTAGCACTATCGAATTGGACCAATTGCCTTGGAGCGAGAACTTGGACCGGAAATTTCGCCATCGACGAGCGAACGGTGCGCAAACTCCTGGAATTGTACGGTGTGTGCTGCCCAGGAGAGAGAGAGTTAAGCTCTTCGATGGCGAAAGAAAAAAAGAGAGCGCGAGAGAGTGTGACAGGGAAGCGCCTCTCGGGACTACATAAGTCTATTCACCTCAACGATTTTTTCCCTTCCAAGGAACTCTTCATACCCTCGTGATAAACTTCCTTTTCTCGCGTGGAAGTAAAATCACGCGCGCGTGTAATTGTGAAGGCGCTTTACCAATTTAGTCCTCCTTAACAGCCTCGGTCCAATTAAGGGCTCCGAGCCCATTTTTCCCATGCTCTAGATCACTTGATTGAACAATAATGATTTTACTACATATGGAATCTTGAAATAGCCCTCTAAAGGCAAGTTGAAGTTATCCTTTGTCGTACACTATTACATAACAATATCCGAAGTTGGCGCATAGCAGGAGGGCCAAGTGTAAGTAAGCGTTGCATATTATCGAAGTTACATACGGAATTTCCTATTATATATGTGGCAGAGGTGAGAGCGCAGCCTTGATTAGCTTATTTTCTGTAGGAAATATTTTCTACAAATATGGATGCAACTGTGCAACTGCAGAAGAATTAGAAATGAACTTTTCTTCGGTGACGTGATTTTAAGTAAGATTTTTCACTTAAAATCTTTAAGTTAAATATTTGATTAAATAACCAGCTATTTCTATTTATCTTTATATTTTAAGGATAGATCTAAGACGGCTTTATCATCATCCTCGTCGTAATAATAACGATATCGTTATTTTTAATGTCACTACTATTCAATTGATTTCACTAGTATTCGATTTTCATGACAATTATTTTTCTGTTTCATATTGCGTACTTTTTTTATTGGTTGTACTCTAAATTATTAACCATATAAATAGCAGGAAGTTTAAAGAATATTTGAAAATTGACTTTTCTATTAATAAATATTAATAATTAAATGAAATATTAGTTAAATATTTTATTCGTATTAATATTTATAAAATAGTTCAAATTCATTCGTTGTTTATTAATATTATGATGGATGAAAAATATATGAATTCGCGTTATGTTCGAAATTCCGTCCGACCTACGAGTCTCTCACAATAATATTTTATTGTTTGGATATTCATTATAATTTTCGTACATTATGATCGCCAAAATGGCCAAAACATAATCTTTGTTAAAAATTTCGTCTAGATTTACTGTTTCTTACACGCCCATCTTTGTTGCATTACTTATGGAAAATTCATTTCAACATTGCCGTCACCGAATTCTCGGAAATCAAAGTACGTTGGCTCCCCCCCCCCTGCCAAGTCCAACCTCATATCTTATGGGACAGGGATTCGAAATTCATATTTGTTCTAATGCGTAGTATATTTAAATTCACCAATCATAACACAATAGACAATTGGTGACCCAATGACTGACGCTTCCCCTTCCCGAGGGGATAATCGAATGAGCACCCCCCGCGATGAAGAGGGGCAACTCACATAAATTAAACTGTACGGATAGTTAATTTCCATCAGCAGTTAATCCCAGGTACTTTCATTCGCTCCAAAGGTCTTGTATTACGACTAAGTGATACAACGTTACTTGCATTCGCTCCAAAGGTCTTGTATTACGACCGAGTGATATCAACGTTACTTGCATTCACTCCAAAGGTCTTGTATTAGATCGAATGATATCAAGTTGCTAAAGCCACGTTCACCTTACAACTCACCACCGCAGCAACTACTTCACCGAACCAACAGCAAAGTAATTTGTTCATTCAATTAATTCATCAAGCTACAATCTTCCTTTTCAAATGTCACAACATTTAATTTACAGTATAGTATCAAGACATTTAATTCACAATTTAATAACAATATAGCACGATAAACTCTCTAATTAACATAGATACAACTAAATTTCAATATTATATTCATTATAAGAATAAATCTTTCATCGACTCTCTTTTGATACCTAAAGCTGCCCCTCCCCTCCCACTATCTGCCGCCACCCCCAACTACATATTGGGGAGAGCTTGTTGTGTGTGTTGTAAAAACCGTAGAGAAGAATATACGATTTAGACTTAGATTTACTAAATAATACTTAATAATTTCAAAAATATATAAAAATAATAAAAATGTGGATAGCTGAATCCAAAAATATAGATTAAAAAATACTTAAAAATTTTGGATTAAAAATATTGTGCGAACGATCGTAATAAATGTTTTATTTTACAAGAAAATAAGAATCGTTTGTTAATTCACTAAACAGTATACTAATTCGTAAATCGATACAACATGAATAATGAATTCATAAGTCTTATATTGATTATTTTATGTTACTGATAGTTTCATACGTGTAGTCTGAAAAATATCTATTAAATTTAAATCTAGAATAAGTAAATTGTTTATTGATAATAATAAAGTGAAATTACGAGCGGTTAAAGCTGTTAGATAGGTATATGATGTACATCATAGTACACTATTACAAGGTCGAAACTGTCGTTTTCACATGGGACATTAACTAAAATTTTGCAGGAAATACTCTCGCATTAAGCCATTACTTGGGACAGCATTTAATAACGATTAATGTATATGCTGTATTCCTAACAAACAAACACATTTCAAAGCTTAGAATCTCGCGGAGTTATTAAATAAGATTAAATGACGTTTTACTTCTGTCTCTCTTTTTTCTTATAACTCGTGCTTTTGGAAATTCAACGCAGCCAGTGTATTGAATTTTAAATGTGGCTGTAACGTATGGAGATGCTACAAATTATGTTTGAAAAAAACAAAAGAGACGAACTGATATTGGCAAATATGATGTTATTTCATTAATATTGTATTCCCGGTCCTTCTAAGTCACTATATTTTCTATGAATCATTTTCTGCTCTGGTTGGATGAAAGGTTCCTTTGGGCATTGTCGGATTGATTGAAAGAGGAAACTAACGGCCTGGCATCATTTGAAGATAAAATCCATGGGAGCATGTCTCATTTTTTATGGAAATTCATTTACATACAAGTGTTAAACAAATATTATTTATTTGTATTGAATATTTCAATGGCAAAGTACACCTTTAATATATTTTCCTTTTCACCTCGTATATATATACGGCACTGGTAGGTAGGCCATTACGATTTTCAGTTTTAAGCTCTCAATTTATTTCCAGCGCTCTCTATTTTTTTTATCTGCATCTATTTATTTCTCATTGTTCCTAGTTTGCTCTCATTTCTATTCTACAGGAGAACATTTATTGCTATTATAATATATTTCATTCTCAAACCAACGATATTCAATATGGTTGATGGGTTCAACAATTTTATTGGATTTAATGAGTTTTTATGAGTATTAATTGCGAAACATTAATTTAAACATTCAAACATTGGAAATATCAAGATATTACGCTCTGAAAATGAATATATAATTATTTTAGAAGCAAGTATTTAATATGCAATGTAATAAATTGCTTTTTATATGCAAAATTGAAAAGTTGAAAATATTTTTCTTATTCTTATATTCGACTGCGTTAAATTCGCAATCGAATTTGTTATTTTGAGCTAAATGTTTTAACCTAACGATAATAATAGTTCTCTAGTATTCCATTCTTATATTAAGAATGTTTTATATTTATTGCACAATTTTAATTTAATTAAATGCCCATGCAAGTGCATCTCTCAATATTATATTTTGATCGATGAATTATTTAAAAATATCTTATCTATGCTTTATATTTGTACCTATTATTGTAATAAAGAATTCACGTATTTCAGTATTATGAACGAATATTATGAATCATTATTTTTTTAATTGGTTCAGTATTTGAATTTTCATATAAATATATTAATACTTTTTTTTCACGATTGCTTATAAAAGTAAAAATTCATACTTGATTAGTTATAAATTAATATTTCATTAAGAGTATGAAACATTTCATTATTTTTATATATTACGTTTGAAATTTTTTAGATATATTAACTCGGAAGAAAATTACATTTTTGTTGACCTTTCATGCCAAAATTTTATATCAATAAAGAGCAAGATGAAAATTTCTGAAATAAGAAATAAAAATAATACAATGGTTCAAATTTTTCAACTGAGTAATTCTGATTACATAGATATTGTATCAGCTGTTATATATCTTTCATAGATATATTAATAAATGAAAAAAAAGATAATTTATTAACTTGAAATATGAACGTAAATCTTAACATATAAAATTTATAATATATGAAAATATATTTAGTATTTTAACAAGTAATAGTAGCATTTTCTAAAATCTATTCAATAAAATTTTAGATAAGATATAAAATCATAGATATATTGGGAATATAATTATTAAATGTTTCTATTTTATATTAATTTTATATTGATATATATATATATATTAAAGATTATATACTAGATATTGATTATAAATTATAAAGATTAAATAAAGAAAATCCTAGGTTCCAGTTAAACAAATATAAATTTACATAAACAAACTATAAAGTTTTTCAAATTTAAATATAAATACATTAAATAATGATTTTTTTCCCATTAAATTAGAGAATTTTATGAAATTAGACTAATTAAAACAAATATAATTTATTTCATTAAAAAATATATTTTATAGCATTTTATTTAGTTTTGCCTCAATTATGAACAATACTGACTTATTGAAAAACTTACTTATGTATAATAGAAATATTTTAGAATGTTTACTTAGATTTTTCGAAAGAATACAAAACTATGTAATAAAAAATATAAATAAAATGATATTTTCCAATTTTTAAAAGCATTTCATTTACTTCAAATTATATCTAGAAAATTTTCAAATAATAACTTGAAATACATTCTAAACTAGTTTAGAAATAATCTATTATAATTACATTGAAATATACAAATCTCATAAAAAGCAATTTTATGTTACTATAATTGTTAGATAAAAGATTTCTGCAAAATAATTTTGTATCTTTTTGATTAAAAATACCGTTCTTTTTGTAAAAAAAAAAGGGAAAAAAGAGGGAAAAAGAGGGAATGTATATATTCAAAACTTACTGATTTGCAAGATAATATATCTAACACTATGGTTTACTTTAAATTTAGTAGTTTTATCAAATTCTTAATTGAATGCTTTGCATAGTGTTCATAAAAATGAATACTAACCTTCATAAAAAATATATATATATATATATATATATATATATATTTGTAAAATAAAATTTAATATTTTATAGGAAATATAAAAGCAGAGCACGTTTAAAAAAAGTTATTTTATTTAAAGTAGAATCGATACATTTACAGGTCTACTCAATAAAGTAAATTAATTGCGAAAATTAATGTACCGTATGAGATTGACTACCCAATGCTATCCAGAAGAGATATTTTATCGGATTCACTATCACACAATTTACTGATTTTAAAAGAAAAATCGATGAGGTTGAATAAAATAGCAATGCAAATTTTAATTGATTTCTAAATATTTTGTATTTATAAAAATAAATTTTAATAGATTTAAGTTACGCACAATAATCCAAGCAATTATGATTTTTAAACAAGTTAGTTATGCTCAATTCCCAGTGTTTTAATCGCGCAATTTTAAATTTTAGCATATATTCGCTTTCCTGCAGCCGATAAACATCTCGATAAATGCACAAGTCGGTTGTTCTAAATTTTTTCCATTCCAGAAGCAACCGCTTAATGAAAGCTATAGATACGAAGTTGTAATATACATATCTAAAGTTTATCGTTACATTTTAGAAAACTCCAATAAATGGGACATCTTATCACGGTTGCCAATCTAAATACTAAATAAGAATTTATATAAATTCTCTGCCCGCTTTTGCCACAAACATAAGCAAACACGCACACGTGCCCGCGCAGACGTACACACATTTGCACATATCTGGATGTTTATAGACAGTTGTCATAAATAAATTATTTTAATACTTTTGAGGCTTGGTAAATTTCTTGACCATTTACGATATATATCTGCAAAAGTATAGACGATATTTTGTTGATAATAACGTAAATTACTTCAAGTGGTCGCTTGATTAGAGATAAAAATTTTATAGTGCGTTTAATAACTGATGTAAGACATAAAATCTATGTAGAAATATTTGAATCCCTTTGTTTATCAAATGCAAACCATTCATTTCCGCTGGTCATTATAAAACTGTTTTATTATTTTGCGGAAAATTTATAAGAACATAATTTATTGGAAAATTTTGTTTGTGCAGTGTTGTAGCATAGCAATAGAAGACAGAAATTTCATGTAAAAATTAGTATAACAATTATTCTCATGTATTTCTACGTATTCCCTATGCATTAAAATTACACTATAAAACTTATCTGATAGATAAGCATTTCAAATGTTTTGGAAAATAAGTATGAAAAGAACCGAATTTATGATCCGGGAGGATAAATCTTTATAACTTTTGCATTTACTACTCAATAAAAACAATCTGTTGAGGCAGTAAAGACTCGATGAAATTATAAGATAGAGTCAGTTCATCAATGGACATGAAAATAATAATAAATTTATGTTCTATTAACGTAAACTAATATAAAAAAGTTATTAATCTAGCAGTAAAAAACAATAGTTTATGTAAAAATTATCGATAATTTGAGTCATATTTTATTTAGCTTCTCATTACATTATCAAAAATATTAACAAATTCTAAACGATTTCAGGTATGAAAGTATTTTATATAAAAATTATGAATCGATGAAACAATAAAATTTTAAATTCACATAATCATGTGAATGCCGTATCTATTTGTATTAAAGCATCAATTGATATTTTACGATTAAGTCTCGAGCAATGAATTAAAACAGATTACAATTTCATAAGGTAACTGGATGTGAACAGTTAAATAATCTTGGATGTAAATAACAGTTAAATAATCTTGGATAAATTGAATAGATTTAAAATTTTGTATTTACATTAAATATATAATAAATAAATATATTAGCTTATATACTCATTTACGAACGAAACATATTAGAACTGAAGTTTATTATTATTATTCTTTCAAAGAAATTTCAATTTTAATACTTTATTGCATACCATTAGTTTATTAATATTTCTGACCCTAGAAAAAAATTATTCATAAATAAAGTAAAAAGAACAATGTCCATAAAAAATACATAAATGAAGTTTGTAAAGTTTCGTAACACTTATGGGCAGTATTTTATTAAAAGTGTAACAATGTATACGCAAAGTCTGCTTTTGAAGTCAAGTACTGAACTTTCTTTTTAAATTAGCATAATATTTGTAATATTTGCTCCGTGAAACAATGGCAATGCAATAATAAAGTAATAATGATGTTCCAAAGGTCAAGTGAAGTGAGCTTTTATTGTATAAAGCACCACCTGTTCCCCTGAAGATGAAAGCAGAAAATCGAATAATCAAAGAGAGCATGTAAAGTATCAAAGCTCTGTTACCGTCAAATGCAAGTTCCATTAACCCACGTATGACAATCAGCGTGCCTCCTTGAAAAAGCAAATAAAACATTATTTGCCCTGCTTTCGAAAGGCATCAATTTGAAGTGACCTTTCCTTTTCTTTTTTTCTTTTTTCGAATTATTCTTGTTCTTTTTCTACTGCCCCCCCCCTCTCTCTCTCTGTTTAGCTTCATTTTCCTTTACTTTGTACGTAGCACGAGTTCTTCCATTTAGGCATTTGTGATTATAACGGGGTCTACGTGGTTTGTTTTGTACACAAGGGGTTGTGTAATACTATGCTACGAGAGACAAATAAACAATTGACTTAAGAAAAATGCTCATAAAATATAAGATAACTGTTTATGCGGATAAGTATGCCGACCATCCCGAGTGAGTATTGACGGCCATATAACCAGACTATATACATATAGTGCGATTCGATTCATTTTCATTCCAACGTTTGGCTCATCTTCTTCACTCATCCCAAGTGCTTGAAGGTATAGTTTGAGATTGGTTTGCACCATTGGTGTGTCAGTAGTTTCTTGTATAAATAAACCTGGAGCGAATCAAAGGTAGTGCTCGACGTAAAAGAGCTTAAGTATGCAAGTGCGAGATAAAGAGAATACAATGAAGAAGTCATCTTAATGTTATATGATAAAGTGAAGAATGTCATTCAATATGATATTGACTTTGAGCTAAATTTTCACTTGATTCTTATTTCATCACAAACTTTGGTCAAATTCGCAACATTGCGTATTGGGCAATGAAATAATATACTTTATACATATATGTTATATAGCAAATAAAATGAATAAGAAGTACAAATTACGAGTTATTAATTTGCAATAAGTACTCAGGATATTTTAATTTCTAAAAAGCGCGTTGGTTACACAGTTTTCTATGAAATCGCGTGCAATCAATTAAATCGCTAAATATATTTTACCAAGCAATTCGAGAATAATTTTGCTCGAATATAATTTGGGAATAATATTACCAAACTATACAGCCCAATGTCGTAAAAAAGCTAGCAAACAAGACACCACAATTAAAAAAAGGAACTATTAAATTTTATCGAGAGAATTGAATTAGTCTCAACTCTTTACCCTGCTCCACATTCTTAAGGAAGAGAAAATAAAATTAACTTTCGACCGAAAGTAGTTGGACGCAGTATTGCGAAATGGTGCTACTTAAGAAGGGAGTTTGAGCAAATATTACCTTTGGCACTGTGTTCTGCAATACTCGTGGTTGGCCTACTTGTGGCAATTTTTCAAAGGTCACTCGTGAAAGTACGAGAAGAGGTGTCTTATTTTAAATATCATAGGTTCGCAGCAATTTTCAGTAAAATGTTCAGTAAAAGATTCAGTAATCACTATTTTAATGATTAAATTATTAGATTCAGAGCGTGAGCTTTATTAGTTATAAGCAAGTAAAATATCTTTTATTGGCAATCCCGCTATACTGTAACATTTTGCAGGTGAAATGTGAAATATCTCTTTAGCTGAGCTGAGCACCATGAACAATGTCAATGTATCATTGAGCTTTAAAACAGTTTGAAATATCCACTGTTTAGCTTAATATTTGATTTTTAATCGGAGAACAGCACATTTTTGCCAGCTACCTTTTACGCTTCGATAAAACTTTTACAATCGAAGCAGCAGTAGGTGCACCAGACAACTCCATTATTCCGAACAATTTTCCCGCTCCTTTTCACGAAATTCATGCGAACCGGTAGCCTTAGACATATCATCATTTTTCTGCATAATACAGATTTTAACGAGTGGGGAGCATTTGTTGCTTGGCTGGCCACGGACACGGACGGGCCGGAATAAGCGCACCTAATCAGAAAAAGGACGGAGGAGGAGAGGATTTGCTGTAGAACTCGGCTGCATTGGTGTTGGTGGGGGATGAGAATTTGAGGTGCAATCCTCGTCTGGCCAATGTTCCTTCCTCCATTTCCTTTATTCCTCCTCCATCGTGGATATGGCCGTCTTCGCGGATGTTGTCTTTGGCTGTACGGTCGAGTCACATGGTGTCCTGCACAGTTTGGAAAAGCTGACGCGGCCAGATCCCTGGGAAAGTGCGGTCAGGTAGTGCAATGTTTCCCAAACTTTTCCTCATTCCAAAGCTCGTGCGAAGGAGGAGGCGGCAGCCGATCTCGCCGCGCCACGTTGAAGTGCTTCATCATTTATAACGAAGGTAAATGATGGATTACTCCTTAATAAAACAACATTATGCGGGTTAAATTACCACGGCGAGAGTATTAAAGCGATCGAGACGAGGTTTTTTAAATCTTCTTTTTAGTAGACTGTCTGCCGCATTTAATCCCATTAAGTATTGCAGATGGGTTACTAATGTGAGCTGTTTTATGCATTTTTATTTTATGTTTGAGTATTGCCCTTCTCCCCGAGCTCGAATAATTTTTTTGAAATCCCCTCAAGAGTTTAATTACGGAATGCTCTGTAGTTATATAGTTGAGTTAGAGCAGTTTCTGCAAGATGAAACGGTTATTTTCAATAGACTCAACATAGACAAATCAGGGAAATCCCCTTTATCATTGAGTCTCGATAATTCTTTCGGCTATGCAGTCAGGGTGCCTTAACCGATGATTTATCTTTAGTCTAACCTAATAAGATCCTCAAGTCATTTTCAAGTTGAGAGAGAGAGAGGCATTTTGCATTTTCGATGGCTGATCGGATAACAGATGTCAGGGCAAATGACATTATCTAGTATCAACCGTATCTACGTCTGTCTCTATCTGAGGTGAGATGCGCACTTCTTTTAATCTAGTTTTAAACTTTCCTCGCTCTATTGGCAATGCGGTGATTAAAAGTTACTATTGTGTGTGGTAGAATAATAGCGGGCTCACGAATCCCCATGTTACGATTAAACTTGTAAATAAGTTATTTAAACACAACTGATAGTTCACAAATGATAATTTTTGTGATGTGGTCCCTAATTATGCACATCGATATTAACAATATAGACACAAGTTATTTGAAGATAAGAATTATTTAAAATACGCATATATTATCATTTTTATATTATTTGCCAATAGGGAGATTTAAATTATTAAATAAAATGTACGTGATTTAAGTGAGATTTAAGCATTACGTAAAATTACTGTGCATGTCCGACGTTGTTAATAAATATGCTGGGATATTTGGAATAAGATTTTATTATTATAGTTTCATTATAATACTACCTGAATTAAACGAAGCTTAAAAATAAGTTTAATTTACAATTACATAGAACAAGAATTTTGTGGTAATTTCAATTTTTGCGACGTAAAATTATTATAAAGCTTATATAAAATTTTACGTAGATACTTCAAATTTAGTTAGGTTTAAATTACAAATGAGTCAAATACCTTTAATATTTATACGATTTATAAAGGCATATATTTATAAATCATTTTTGTATTTAATTTAATGAGATTATTTCATTATATTCATCGATTGTTGAAATCCCTTTTTAAATATTGCATTTTAAATGTCTTTAAAATCTTGTTCTTCTAACAATGAAAGTTTTAGATTAAAGTAACACAATTGACTAAAAAGTAACGTTTTTTAAGTAGATTAAAAGATTATACAGTAAATTTATTGTTGCACTTAAAGTTCGTCATAGACATTTTATTTGAATAATTATAAGTTTCGTAATTGCCGTTTAAAATCTAAATTATTTATGTTTTCTTTGCGCAGACCTAGATAGAGAACGACGAAATGCTTAATTATATTCCTTATATTATATATATGGTGCAAAATCTTGTGCAGCTTCTGTGCAAAATTGTTAACTAATTTTGTCTTGTTGTTGTACGATGTTATATAAGTTACATGGAGGCATTATTATAAATATTTATATATCGCCCGCGCACACTCACCCTCACACACATTGGCTTCTAGAGATAATGCATATACGTGTGTTGTAAAATTGAATTATACTTTTAATTTCTTGCCGTGTTAACAAGTGATTTTCAAGATGCCAGTGATGAGATGTGCAAAAAAATCACGAGAATTGAAAACGAAGCTACTCGGAGTGGCTGATTGTTATTCTTAAATATGCAATACTTCTCGCAAATTAAAATAATCATTTTGTCATATTATCTCTAATGTTCTCCTTCTGTAGCATGAAATACCATGTAAATAATGCTTAAAGCCAAATAAGCACCCAGCATTAAGTTAAATGTTTTTCGTAGTCATTAACAGTCTAATTAGAGCTGATTCGAATTTAAAATCCAAGTACCAAACTATTGGACTAAACAAAGATTTTGTTGATTTAATGCGTCACAACACTTGCCGAGGAAGCCCCATACACGCCGTCTAAAGGCAATGCGGCAATGCACGAACGCGCTAATCACATCGGCTTTGCCCTGTGCTTTCTGTTCCCCGGGACACCGAGGCAGGTTGACTCGGCAGGTTGACTCGGCAGGGCTGCTGCGAGGAAGCACAATGAAAGAAAGAGCTCGGAAAATACATACGTCGACTGAGACACCTGCGAGGACGAACACGTGAACGTCGGGTTGTTCCTTGGGCACGTAGCGATAAAATTCGTGACCGTCCTTGTACCACTTCACCGAGTAAAGGCTCTCCCGGTCGAGGTTGAAGTTGCACTCCATCCGGACCGTTTGATTCAATACGACGTGCTGCGGGATCTTCAGGGCCGTCATTCGAAGGGCCTCCACGCCTGCGAACAAGCACAATTACACTAAGCGCTTACCGCTTATTTGCATCCTTAGCTGGGATAACGTGCAGGGAGCGGCGCTCGCTCCCTCTTAGACAAAAGGATAAAATTAATGGCGATGATGGGTGGGGAGAGAGGAGTAAGGATATACGCGGGTGTGCGATAGGTAGAAAAAATGTGCCTCTCGAGCTTTTCTCTGATACGACTGCAATGGCCGCGAGTCTGATCACGTGGGCAAACTCATACATAGGCTCGCACGTCTTTCTTAGGCACATTCGAAAGTTTCGATATGTGGAAGGAAAGGGCTACAGCAAATTTGGATAATGTCATTTTATATTTCACTGTTATTTACGGCATTGTCCATTGTTGTTTATATCATTGTTTCATGTCGATGTCTAGTGAAAATGTGATTTGGGAATTTAAAGTGTAATTAAATGGGATTGGGTGATAATGTTTGCACCAATTTGTAAATAATGATTTTATAACGATGACTTTATTCATTGTATATCATAAACTAAAAGATTTTAAAAATATCTTAAAATATTATTTGTTTTTTTTTTAGATTATACACAAAATTACATACTCTAATACTACTCTTACATATTTCATAACTATGTGCATTTGAAATCTGAATTAAAAAGTCATTTTTATTCTATCGTACAAGATAAAAACATGTATAAACATATTCGTGATAATCTATTGTTGTTGATAATACATTGTTTATAAGTAGTTCATTAACTATTAAAAGTTAGTCACGAAATTTACCACGTAAAATGCATTTATTTTTTAACTGTATTTTATTTAAATAAATGGGTAATTAAAATTTTACGTATAATACTTAATTAAATATTGAATAGAAATATAAAAACTTTAATCATCGTTATAAAATGTCTATCTGCCATTAAATATGTTTTAACACCATGTAAACATGGCTTAAAAACATTTATGGGTGTAGTAATCAACTTTTTATAATCGAAAATTTTATACAAATTATTAATTCAATAAATAAATATTTATAAAGCGTTTGTAATTTGCCATTGTGAGAAATTTAGTTTTAATTATTGTAATAAATTTCTCCATAGCATTAAATTCTACTTCAAATTTATACTTGTAATTCAATTGTTCAGAGCGCCAATAATTACTCATTAATAACTGAAAAAATATGGCAAAATTAAATAAAATTGCAAAGTTTTATTAGAATGAAATTTTTCTAATGGATGCTCTTTCCAAGTCAATTATCAAAGCTTATTTGTTATATTCTTCGGTTTCTCTTCGTATAATTAGAACACGTAATCAGACACTCGCTACATACACACGTGACGATACGCAAAAAATGAAAATTGTTTTATATGAATTTATCTGAAAATTTAAATTTATTGTTTTAATAATAGGCTTGTCGATAAACTACAGAAATAATTGTCACTATTAAATGAAGTAAAAGATAAAAAGTCAACATTCATTGTTTATTCGTATAATTCTGAAAAATTTGTGGATTTTCAATATTTTTATTCGTTAAATATTTACAGCATAACTTACGTATTTCGTTTTGAAGTAAAAATACTTATAAGAAATTTCGTAAAATAGGATTTATTTCAAGTTTGTTAATCAACTGAAATGCTTTTTGAAATTAATTTTTTCATCTAATACGTGGCAATGGAATATGCAAAATATAATTAAATGAAAAAATTATCTGCTCAATTATTTATGATAATTAAAAGAATATTTCATTTTGTTAGCTATTAGTTAATATTTTGAAAAGTCATAAACGTTATCAAAATAAAATATTCAGTGAATTTTAGGAAAGTATACATTTTTTAGACGATATCTAAAAATTACCAAATCATAATTTATATATAAAGGTTTCTCATTAAAACAATTCTTTTATTTCTGTAGTTTTAGTTTTGAAAAATTTATATTTAGCAAAATGAAATTATGTATTACATACAGTGATTAAAAAGTGTGAATCATTTATTGAACCGCAATATTATAAATTTTGTACTTAATAGTATTTTGCTTTTAGTAAATTATGGAAAGTAATAAAAATATTTTTATTAATTTATTTTATCACGCGTGTAAGGGATTTCAAACTTAGATAATATAATGGCTTGTGAAAATTGATATAATATTTTTATAAATTTTTTGAATTATAAAATTTTTATGTTACTTGTTCGTATAATTTTTAATATGAAATCCAATTATAGAAACAATTTTTCGAGTCGATTTATGTTTTAGAAAAATTTGTTTCAAAAGTTTAAAAGCTTTGAAGAATATTTATTTAGGTAAATGCGAACGAATAAGGTATAAATTAAGCATTTACATAATATAATGTTTATTATTATAAAATTTTTATTAATATAATTATAGTTATTTATTAATATCATTATTCATATATAACAAATATTAAATTCAATTAGAAAAAAAAGAAATTCTAAAATATTACGTATACCTTCGCATTATTTATGTTGTGTGGCTTAATTATATAATATCCTATGGAAACTATTAAAATTTATTCACATTATAATTTATTCACATGCAATATCTTGAAATTTCTCGAAAGAAAATAATGATTCTGAAAGTATGTTTCCAATGGATTTAGACTCTTGAAGATGGTAAATTACCAATACCAGTAAAACTAAACTTTTTAAAAATTTTAACTTAATCAATCAATTTTTAAATTCCATATGCATTTCTTTTTGTGAAGTGATGTAAACTTATAAATATCAATTTAAATTAAGAAAGAAATTATTATTTAAATTATACTTTAATTGTTCATATGCTATATTTGTAATTAAGCAAATCAATATATACATATATATATATATATATATATATATATATATATAATATATTTGACCACCATACCTCTTTTTAGTTTATAATTATATAATAAAATTAGAAAACTATAACTGTGTTTACGTTTTAAATATTACACCTGAATGATTAATCAATTGTTAATCAAATAATATTATAAGTATAAAAGTTGGCTTTAAGTTCTTTGATAAATATATATTTCTCGGCTTTGTTTAGAAATGTTTATTGAATTCTGGTTAAATATTGAATATTTTTACACATTAAATAGATCTTACTTATTTTATAAATATGTTCACATTATATAAAAATTTATTTGAATAACAAGTCATTGAAGTTATTTAATTAATGATTTTACATTGTTAATTACAAATATAACGATAATTAATTAATAACAAGATATAAGAGTTTCATTATAATTAACAAAATACAATAAACCTTAATGCTAATAGAAAATTATTCACTATAACTTCTAAAGATATATCACTAAAGATATAAATCACTATAAATTGCTAATGTAAGAGTTCATATAAGAATAATACAAAATATTAACACAATAAAATTAATTCATGTAACACTTGACATATTAATATTTTTACACGATGCAAATTATCATTTAATAACTTTTTGATAAAGGTGGCTATATATTTTATGTTTTAACTTATTTAAAGTCTTTTATGTTTCTGTTTTGTTTTACTCATTGAAAATATTATTCAAACATTGAAATTTATTCTTCTTATATAAATAATATAATAGAATTTATTTCATCTTTCAGATAATCTTGTTATAATAACTGCATCATTGCTGAAAATATGGAACATATGGATTATCCCATATATCGGCGAACCAACTCCATTGTTTGAAGATTATACGTAATTATCCATGAAAATTACAAAAATAATAGAAAATTTTACAATTTATATTTTATATTAATTACAAAGCTTATCTATTACTTTCTAGGATATTTATATAAGATTTTATATTAAATATATTAGGATAATAAATATTTTATAGAGACATTAATGATTTTTATGGCTTATAAATTAAGATTTGAAGCTATTAAATTTATCTTATATTCTAAAAATTCTCTGAATTTTAATTCATTAAATAAAAAAAAAAAACCGCACAATAAAAGAAAGCAATTTCACCAGTAATTAGTTACATGTTTTTAATCTAAAATAAAAGAGATATAAAGTTTTCGATAAAATACTAAACATTATTAAAACTACAGTTATTGTATAATGTTAACGGCATTTAAGTAGTTGAATCAAAGTATATCATACAGTAGTAAAATAATAATAAAAATTCGTTATTAATATTAATAATGAATATTGTACTTATTTTAGTGATAAATGAAATTTAAAATGCTGCAAAAATACTAGTTTTACATTTATCTAAACAATTTACTATAATTACATGTAGATTTGCTTAAATAAAGAGAATAAAAATATAGATTAACTTTTTATAAAAACTAAATTTTGATCTTTCAGTTATAAAAATATTAAAATGCTTAAAATTAAAATAAAAAATAAGAACATTACTATTGAATATCGAAAACCGATTCGGTATTAATTATTTTCCATAAGTCAATAATATTATATAAATATAGTAATGTAAAAAATGGAAAATTTTAAAACAATTTTGTCAACTTTCATACATTTTATAATAAACTTATATTTTTACTTAAATATTTTATCATATACTCGTATTTTTTCTTGTTATTAGTGTATATCCACAATATTTATTACGTTATATTAGAATTCATTTTTGAAAAAAAATCATAATAATCTATAATTATTAACGAAAATTTTTTTTGTAGAGAAATTATTAAAAAGGAGGAAAATTTTTTTAAATTTAAAATTTCTGAGTTGCACGATGTGACTTGAGTTATGTGCACCATTTATTTCTCACATAAAAAATGTTATACATTAAATCACTGTCATTCTATTCTATTTTTACATGATATTTGTATTATTTATCATATGACTTAATATTTATATAAAAAATCCGTTTCGTTTATAGTAATTAACCTGTTTATTTAAATTTTTTAAAGTACACCTAAATTGTTTTCGAGTGTAAGCGAAAATACCTTCGTCGAGTATTTATGTAAACAATATAATAAACTAATGTTCTTAAAATAATAATGACATTTATATTATTAGCTAAATTTATATGTTTGTAATGTATCTATTTGAAAGTAATTGTAATTTTAGTGAAATTTATTCAAAATTTATTTCCAATGTATGGAGCTTAATTGACAAATTAAAGCATACAAGCTTCTGTTCCTAAATTAAAGAAATTGTATAACAGAGATTTAGCTCATTTAAAACTTTATACTCGAACAAATAAGTCTTAATATGTTAAAATATATTTTCTTATTAGCTTAAGTACCTTTAAATTTTAATATGCTTTTATCTAGATAAACTCTTATTATATTTCTACGAAAATAAAGGGGATTGAGAACTATATTCGAAATAACTTGCATATGATTTTAAGTAGCTTTCAATACACATATTTTCTTATAGATTTTCACATTATTACATTAATTACATTATTAAATGACAAAAAATTTTAGTCTTTAGAATGACTAAAAAATAGCTATATTTTCATATATAAAGTTATGTAATTCAAAGGTCGAATGTAGATTTTTCATCTCAATCAATAATTTGCATGAATAATTTCAGTGAATCGTATATAAGTTTATATAATAGTATTCATTATATGATTTCAAGTGTTATAAAGTTATTCAAAGTTTTAGGAAGCTCTATTATAGTTTGCTAATTTTAGTTATGTACTTAATTTATAATTATTATATTTCATAGAAATTATAGAAAATTAAATTATTTTGAGTGATTTAATAGTATTATACAACTGACAGCTTTGAAACAAGTACTTTCCATTATTTTCAAACATCATACTTCGTACAAATATGTATATTATAGGCCTAAAGTGATTTTATATTAGAAAATTATAAGGGATCCATAATCAAGAAAAATTAAAAAGTACTCAATTCATATGGATTGATAGTAAATAAAATTTTGCCTCAAAATTGTATATTTAAAAGAATCGGTAAACAAATTGCTTGAATATAATTGCTGATTTGCCTACATTATTTTGAATTGTTTCATGAGTGTAGTTTAAGTTACAGAAATCTTGAGCATTGACATTTTAAAAATTTTTATGAAGATATAATAATTTAAAATAATTAATAAAAAGATGTAGAAAAGAATGTAAACTGATTCTATTAGTAATATTATAGTGATAGTAATATAATAATAATAATAATAATAATAATAATAATAATAATAATAATAATAATAATAATAATAATAATAATAATAATGATAATAATAGTAATATTATAAATTTTCTATTCAGGAGGTGCTTAAACGTTGTTTGTTTTTTTTTTTTTTTTTAATTCAGGATAAAATATCATGTAAATGTTATATTCGTTCAGGAATTTCTAGACAAATGTCTACCATTTATTTATGTAATACATTTTTCATACTTATTGTACCATCTACGATAGTCTTAAAGAATAGTTTCTATTAATCATCTATTTGGATTTAATAAAATATACAAATATATTTGAGATTTTTTTCAAACTTCTTGCACTACTACTTGTAATAAAAATATTGATAAATTTGTATGTATTTCAAATAGAAATAATTTTAATAATTTTCAAAAATTTAGATTATAATTTTAAAGGAATAGCAGTATATGTACATATAATATATTTTATTTTAATATCAAAGCACAGTTTATGTAATAAAACATTACAGTAGCAGTAGAATGAATAATTAATATGTAATGACTTGTAAAATTCTATTGGTATTAATAAATACATGCGATTGTAATTTACGTCTAACTCTCAATAAATTAATAATTATTTCGAATATATTTCATGTAGATATTTCATAAATATATATTTGTAAAAACTAGATCTCAAAGTGATCAATATGCCTAGTATAATGTTATATTTCTAAAAAATTTTTAATATGGCTACGGAGTTTTATGACGAAGCACTTATAAATATAAATGTGATTATAGTTTGAAGAAAATTGTGCGATGAAAACTATTGAGTGAATAAATATAATAGATATTTATGAGTAAAAATATATATAAAATGTGAAATATTTCACGAATAAATATATATCAATATTAACTATTTCATAGTATTTTTTACTCTTGAAAACAATATCTATTCTATGTTAATTTATATTTTACGTTTATAATATTTTCTATACATATATTTATATTAAAAAAAAAAAAGATATAAAACTACTTTATAATTTCCAAAATGAATAATTATTATTTAAATAATGTTTCAATTTAAATAATTAAAAGTTTAATATGTATTTTGATGGCCTATTAAAATTTATATTTCACGATTAGTAATTTAAGTTGACAGGAAAATATTTTACGTAGTTTGGAGCAAAAAAATTATTTTATCAATAATTTTTATTACACAGTAATAATAGATATTAAGTTGTGCGTAGGTTAAAATTTAGATATCATAAAAAATTCAGAGTCGACGTAAATTTAAACGAAACATTTTAATATATTATTTGATTATACAAGTATAATAAACGTTTCTGAGAAAGTTTGGAGACACTTATGGTTCAATTTAAGAAGAATATGAAGTTCAGAGTGAAAAGATTAAGTGTGAAGTGACAATATTAAAAAATTTCCATACTACTAATATGACATAAATAGAGCAAATGGAAATATTCCAAAACGTTATGACGTAGTGAATTTATTATTTAATAGTGAATTATATCAAGCAGTCATTGTGTATTTGCAGTATATTTTCAATACTAGTTTATATAAATTATAGCTGTATATTCCAAAGTGTTACTTCTTTATAACTTACTTTTAAGACGAAAGAAATGATTATAGATCCATCATTATAAAGATACATAAACATTAACGAGCTTATGAAATTTATAGTGTCGAAATAAGATAAAATTTAATAATATTGTAATAGAGAAAAGAGTTTTATATATTTTTTAGTACCGAATGGTAATAAGAAATTGAAAATAATAATTTGATTTAAAACTCGATGTTACATCAGTAATGAATATTTTATTTTCCCTATAAAAATCAGGTAGATTATATTTAATTATTCATTAATTTTCTTTTAAAAAGATTTATGCACAATAATGCATTTATTTTTCCCGATTCCTTTACAATTTCAATGAGTTTTTACTATATGTTACATTTTCTATACTTTAATATATTCGTATAATCTGTTTTTGTATTATTTATTGTATTTATTATTTATAATTTGAATACTTTTAATTAAAGGTTTTATTTTTCTCTATCTTTATCCTGTTGTTAAATTTTTTTTATTTAAATTTGTATTCAATGATATCTTTTTACAGTAAACTTCTTAACTATTTCATTTGCTGAAACCTAAATTTATTTCCATATTATTAGATTAATCTGATTCCTCACCACTAGATTCATCTGATTCTCGTACGTTTATTTTTAAAAAATATTGCGAATGTATGTGTATTTAATGTTACATTTTAATATTTATAAAAGAGTAATAGAAACAATCAATATTGTTTATTTCATCTATGTTCTTTGTAAATTTGTACATTTTTAATTCGGAATATACTTATTGGTGTATAAGAATTCTATGAGAAAAATTAGGTAATGCAAGTAGTTTATTCGTTACAAAGATGAAGCTGGCTGTAAGCTTACATGTTGCAAAGATTGTTTTAATGTTATTAAAAAGAAAATATACATATATATATATATATATATATATATATATCAGTGAACATAAAGAATATTTTTTACAATATTTTTGTATGTTTTTAATGTTAGCTACAATAATTTGAAAATTAAAGCTTGTACGAATATTGAAATTAATTGCAAAGTATTTTATGATGCCTTAAGTTTTTCCACTGAGCAAAAAAGTTGAAGTGAAATGTCTGGGTTGATGAAAAACAAATGAATATTATCAATGCAACCTTATCTTATCAAGAGATTCCTATCTCACGTCGATTATCATTTAGAGTCCCTTGAGAAATGGATGGAGCTTTAAAGCAACGACTAAATATGTTGAGTAATGCACGTAAATTCATAAAGAGATTGAAAAAATTGCGGCTAAAGTTTTACAAAAAAAAAAAGTACCGAGGCAAATGTAAATATAATAGATAAATTATGTATTCCCAAGATGACAATGGATTTACTTTCTGGGAAGAAGCTAAGTAGCGATTGACTGTAAGTTATATCTCACGTAAGAAAAGTACAAGAATATAAAAACTGAAAACACTTGAGAAAAGTTTGATGATTGATTTTATATTTTTACCATAATTAAACAATAAAAAGTAGAATAAAATTAATATTTATGTTGATACAACTATAAAGTATCTTTCTTAAATATGAAATAAAAAGTTTAAGTTAAATAACTTTTGTAGCTTTAGTTATGAAATAATAGTATCTTAAATATTCAAATAATCAAAAGTTGCAAATGTATTTCGATAGATTAACAAATTGTATAACAAATTTTTAGTCGGAATGCGATTTGAAATAACTAAAGTTTTATTCTGGATAATAATAATAATGCATCTCGAAATTAGAAATACAATTATTAAATTCGTGATTAAATTTTTTTTATAAATATTATAATAAAATTATATTTATAAGAATTAGCTTACGATCAAATCTGCAATATAGAAGTTTTCATAATTTTTTGTTTAAGAGAAAGAGTGGACATTAAAAAAATTCAAAACACTACCCGATAAAACTGTCTAAACATTAAAATGAAGTATCTTAAACTCTCAAACAGAGATTTATATGCACAACTAGTATATATAAGTTCTATAATTAAAAATGTTTGTGTAATTACAAAAATAATGGTTATATCCTTCGATCCCTTAAAATCACTTATTAATTTACGAGGCTCTTGTTAAAAAATGTTTTCAAACTTATTTATAACATTTGTAATCTGTATATGCTTTTATAATTCTATAAACAAAAATATTTAAAAATAAATACAAAATAGTGAAAAATAATACGAAAATAATAACAAAACGGTACTTAACTTATTTCTCAAAAAACTCGTTCTAAGTTATAAAATCATATATAAATTTCATATTTTCAAATTGTATGTATTGATTTGTGTACTATCTTATCATTTCTTTAAATTTTTATAATCTCTGATGTTTTTATTTTATAGCTTAATAGCTATCACATATATTAATGGTCAATAGATTTCATTGGTATAAGTAACAATTATTTTTAAATAATATACGTTTATGATATTATTAACCGAATAAACATATAAACTCAAAATTGCTATTCCAAAATAACTATGAAGCGTCTTAATATGCGCAATGGAGTAGTTAAGCTTGACTTTATATTCAAACATGGCATGCTTATTACTGTACTTTTGAGTGATTAATTGGAAGAAAGGATATATTATGCATGAGAATTTGACTTTCTAAAGGTATTGTTGAATTGAAAATTAAAACATTATGTTATTAAGAGAAATTTGTTAATTTGTTAATTTGATAATGTAAACAATACCTAATTAATTGACAATAGTAGACTTACTATATATGATTATTCTACTCATTTATTTACTTTACGGAAGTCGAAAAAATACTGGACTATACTAACATACGAATGATATAATTAATTAAACAAATTTTTGTACAAATCGTTTGAAAGAAGAGTAAGTTTTAGTGATATATTTCAAATATTATTGGTTTGTAATATAAAAAATTATATAAGGTAAACATAAATTGTGAATCAAAGTTTAATTTAATTACAAAATATTATAAATTATTCTTGAGATCCATAATTTTTAATTTAAAGCTGTGTTTATTTTATAAACAAACTAATTTATCAGTGCTAAAATTGATGAAAATTCAGGTATTTAAGTATGCTACATAATATTTTTATTTATAGTTTAGAATTTTTGTAACACTAGCATTAACTTCGAATGAAAATTTTTATGAAATATATAGAAATCTTGAATGTTAAAGTATTCAACATTTATGTGAGTATGGGTAAGCGTGTACGTAAGAAATTATATTTTATATACACTGAAATCATATTTAGCGTTGTATTTAATAATGTTTAAAAATGAAAAAACTACCGAATATTTAATTTTAAGATTCTGTACTAATCAGCATAATAAATAGCGTTGATAGTTCAATGTATGCATTTAATGTAAAAGTAAGATAAATAAAATAGATTATGTACTAATGAAATTAAGCGTTTGTATGTAAACAAGTTTATCAAAATTAGTTTGAATATTATCATTTGATAAATCACATCTATTGTAGGAATATTAAAATCATAATACTTTAGAAGTTTTGAAAATAAAAAAAGAATTTAATATTTTATACTTAATCTTTAATATTTGATGATTTTATAATTTAAGCTTTGTTTCTTATTGTATAGTTTTTTAATTCTTAGGTAGTTAACCGATACTACAACAAAGCAAATCCTTTAATCTTGGAATATTAAAATTTCTAAAATTATAATATTGACAATGTGACATATTTTTAAATTAAAATATTTAGAGGCTATTTTAGAATTACGCCATAAGAATCGCAATTATCAGACTGCAATGTATTGAATAAAAGAAATGTATGGTGCAATGTTTAATTTTTTATGACATTTTTCATAAATACGGTTCGCTCAATTATTTGAGTAAATACTAATCAATGATAAATATTAAATTAATAATGACTATTAAACGTGAAAAAAGTTTTTAACTTTTTATTCAAGTAAATCGATGACTTTGTTATACATTGTTTGACAAAGTTATTAACGGTTATTTTTCTCTTTTTTAGATAATTCAGGAAGTTATTAAAAAGTTTAGTAGCAAAGGAACAAAGTTACGGATATCGGAAAAAAATGTGTAACATCGTGATCTTATAAGTATTTTTGTGATATTTAATAAATTTCATATATTATGGATGGATTTATCGTTTATAATAATAAATATAAATATAATTTATGTCTGTTTAATTTCATTAGGAAAGTCAGATTTTTATTTATATAATTGAAATATAATTAATACAGTTGTTTTATTTCTTTATTTTTTCAATGTATGATGCATATTTAACGTGGGTTATTAAATTTTGTTTATATTTACTTTTGACGATTTTTTAATACAGTTAGTATAAAAATATTGACACATGTTTATTAATTTTGAAATTTTCTATCATTATTCAAACTTTTAGGAATGACAAATGAATTATAATTTATTAATGCAGAGATAGATTTACAATTTATATAAGAATTTACAATAAAAATTGAATTCAAACTTTTAATTAATTTACAAGTTTAATGATACGAGTTATTAGATGCATTTACTTATCAAAATTACTTTATAAAATGTTCGACATAAAGTGTCAAAAATTGTATTTTTTTTTAAATTTTATATTGAAATGTTTAAATCAGAAATATGTTTATTGTAATAAATGTATTATATTAGAAGGAAATTTATAGAATATTTTACATGTGAAAAGTGCCAAATTTTAATTAAATTTTAATCATTCGGATAGAATGAAGACTTTTTGAAATAAAACCACTTTTATTTTATTATGCAGTATTAAGTATTAGATATTTTGTAGATCTCATAAAAATTATTTTTAATTGAATAAGATTTTTAATTTATTGAATTATGTTAAGTTCTCATAATTTGGTCTTCTTTAATTGGAAGAAATGTTCACATTAAAGTTTTTCCACGTTAAAATATTTTTTTCAGAATTTAATCCATCACCTATTTTATTTTACAGATTTACCAAAAATTATATTTATAAGTATCTGCAAATAACTCCTTTACCATTTATCTAACATAACAAATATTGATCAATGTTTTGTAAACGGCAAAGATATGTATACACAAAAATTTCTGATATTTAGACTAACAATTTGCAGGCAATTTTTCTATTGCCTTGGATTAAAGTAAATGTTATATATAGCTTTATTTGTTTTTGAAAATTATTAAATTTAATTCAGCAAGGTACACGTGAAAGAATATTTGAATGTAAGCTATGAAATATTCTCTAAAAATATTAAACTTAATAATTTAAAAAAAATAAAAGATTAAAATACGGCAGATAAATGTCAGTGTATTAAAAATATATTGAAATACATTATAGTATATGAAATGAGATGAAAAACTCATAATGTGATGTGAACACATAAACGCACACACACACACACACACTTGGGGTGTCACACGTTGATACATAATCAGCTGTATTTTAAATGTGGTTAATTACAAAATTGATTAAAAAAATGTTAATTAATTATTTTTAGTAGTTTATTTAATGACCAATGGTTTTTATGCTAAACTAATGTCATATAAATTTTGTGAAATTAACGAATAGATGAAATTTAACGACAGTGCTATTCATTTTCGATGTATTTATGACAATATGTAGTTAAATATCTTAATTTTCTTGAAAGACTAATGTGTCCTAGTTTTCACGATTTTCTAATAAAAAATTAGTAAAATCAAGTATTAATTGATTTTTATCAGAATCAGGATAAATGTGTATGCGTAGTATATGTATATGTGTATAGCGAATGCAATAGTAATAAGACTAAATGTAGTAATTAATTTAAATTTACACTTATTTAAATGAGTTTTGTTATATTAATATACATCGTACGTAAATTATTTTATACTGATCGACATTTATAATAATAAAAAAGTGAAAAAAGCTTTTTAATAAATGTAAGTCTGGATATATTTAAACTAAAATAATCGACTAATCATCATGGATGTGAGAAATAATGGAATTTAAGTATAACTTATAGGATTTGTCATATATTTGAAATTCTTTTTTTTTTTTATAATACCATACTTATAAATGTGATCAATATAATATTGCTGATAATAAGAGGGATAATAAAATTTCTTAGACTAAAAGTGGAATGTCCTTATTCAATATTGTAATTTTCTTCCGCCAGTGAGGCTACGTTTATTTTTACCTAATAATAACATAGTAAGTAAACGATTTTTAGTAAAAATATAAAAGAATATTTTTAATTTAGAAGCAGCAATGCAGAGAATGTCTATTAAATTTTTATTATCAATTTGTTGCTATAATATGAAAATATTTCATATATTCAATAAATATCTTTGTAAAATCTTAGAAGCAACGCCCAATGATACTCCGACCGGTCACTTATACTAACTTACTCTATCACGCAATATTTATTTCATAATATTTTTCATGTATAAGGATAATAAAGTTTAAATTTAATTTAATCTACTCCTTCTTCTTAGTTTTACTCTTATCTACTACTCTCATGTGATACTCTTACGTATTGTATGTGCAATGAAATGTGTTTCGTTCAATATATATATACGTTAAATATGGTCACGCTAAGATATCTTCTATAAATGAAAAAATAATATATTTAATTGTGATTCATCTATAAATATTTAGTTTTTAGAGAATGAGTTTCGTTTCTTAATGAATAGTGAACTTAAGAAAGGATATTGGTAGCTAATTCATCGGTATTTATCAAGAAAATATTTATATTTAAATGAGAATTTAATATAATTTACGTAATATAATATATTCTACAAAGCTGAAATACGTTCAATCTCAAAAGTATTTAAGCTACTGTATTTAATGTTTCTAACAAATTGGAAGGCATTTTCATCATTTACATGTATTGTAGAAAACTTTTACAACAGTCCTTATTAATATCAATAATCAGTATAACTTATGGCATTTACATTGACAGTACATTACACGTTTAAGAAAATGTTTAATTATCAGTACATCACTGTTATAAAGGTTTTTGTAATGTTATTTCCATTGTTAATTAATGCTTCGCGTGCGCTGGATTATGCAAAAAGTGAACTTGAGTATTTTGTAAAAATTTTCAAATTTATAAATACCCAAATATATATTTCATTAGAAGCTACTCTTCGATAATTTCAATCCATTATAATGACATACTATTACGTATACTAGCCTAATTAGTATTTAAACGTGTGAATTGACACGCACACCATGCACACTCATAGCCAAACACACGCGCATAACGAAATCTGTTTTAAATCTTCGGTTAACCATTCGCTCATCCATTTGACATTTCTTATTAATTATAAAATCGTTAATAATCTTTGAATGATACATCGTTTCTTAATTTTTCGATTACAAGTTCGTCGTTACAAGTAGGAGAAAAAAATTTATATATAAACTTCATCAAAAAGTCGCCACTAGTGTCTCAAATAGCCGCGCCTCATCTCACAAACTTCGCCAACAATCTTTAGAAAAAAAGTAAAGAGCAAGTGCGAGCATCTTTGGCAAACAAAGTGCAAGCGACTCATCAATTTAACGTAGCCAAGTTGATTCGCCAGCTTCTCGCGCATTTAATCGCCATCCCCGGCCAATTAACCATCCCCAACGACTTTCCGCTCAATATTTATCCAACTGCGAACAAGTGGCTCGCTTCAGTCTAAAACCCCTTGGCGGCTGCACGCGTTGTTTGTGTTTCCTCGGTTGTTTCCGGGCAAATACCCGAGCTGCACATCTCCATGACCGTATATTTCGCACTTGTTTGCGCCGTGACTGAGAAAAGAACTCGCAACGCTCCAAGCTTGTTCCAATTATGTGTTACGTACGCGGTCAATGCATCAAAAGGTCATTCTCAATGTCAAATAAGATCGGCCCCACGTCTTTTACCATTTGAATTCTGAGATTCTATACCTAGAGAATTGTAGGTATAGAAAATTTAGTTCTTATTATTTAATCGGACATAATTTTATGTCGCTGACTATTTAAGAGTAAATGATTGGGGGGGGGGGGGGACGGCAGATTTGAAAAGAACGTGCATATTTGTATGCGACGAGTACTTTCAACGTTAACGTTCGCTCATGCATCGCGTACAGTCAAGTTGCATTGTAGCTATTGTTACCATTGGAAAAGCTCTGGTTGAATATTTCATAACTATTGCTACGTGCACACACGTGCAAACCGATTTGTGCCCGTGCACTCACGTAGTTTTGCATACACATGCACTTAAATATGCGCATACCTTGGCACGCTTCAATATACGTACTCACACACCCGCAGCAGCGTACACATTTTCACGCACAGCAACCATTAATTTGAACTATTGTTCTCCCTATATTTCTTAAGTGTATAGTGATATAATGATTTTGTATGATTAATATGGGTAATTGTACCAGATGAAATCTCACGTTCAGTTTTAATTCGGCGTAATACAGGTAATATACGTAATAACTGATAAGTTCTCAAAATTAATTGTAGAAATCTAAAAGTGGGCTTAGGAACAAATAACTTTAGCTTATGCTCAATTACACAGCAGTGTGTCTGGGAATTTGATAAGCCAAAATTTAATGTGTGCTTGATAAATAAGTTTAGCGTACGTCGATTGCATAAAACTGAATTAATAAAGATTTGCAAATAAATGAATCGATAAATGTTTGATTATATTATAAATGCCCAAAGTGCCAATGATTGATAAAAATGCTTCCTATTTATAATTACGATTTACAATTTCTAATTCATCAAACTGTGATTGATGTCTCGTGTATTAGTGAACGCGATGTTTACGAAACACTCTGCTCACATCTCGAGAGAAATGCTAATCAAATTATTTATACAATTATTGAACAAACTGAGGCAACTAATAAAATTCAAGCAATTAAAAGGATAGATTTAATTTTATCAGATGCATCAATTGAAAGAGCAAATATATTATTGCTGATGAAAATTTCCGGTCACTCGGCTAATTTCAAAGTGTAGAAATTTATTAACTAATAGAATTAAAAAATTAAATTACCAACGACATAAATACATTTTTAATTGATCTGCATGGAGTATTTTTTATTTAGTAAGCATTTATGTAGAAAGGCAGAAGTGGAGATAACATTTATTGTTTTGCTTTTATACGAACAAAGGGCTCAATACTTCCAAATCAATTCCATTCTTATCAATTCCGAATTTTGTATAAAATGTCAAGCTGCATTATCTATCTCATCCATAAAGTATTATGACTGTCATTTATCGTTTCTTCAGTTGCAGATCAAATATTTATTGTACTTAGGTGGTTGTCCATAACAAGATCCGTTAGCGCAACAATTTTAATGTTTAGAAAATTTTTTAAATCTTAGAGCTAATTATATCGATTAATCAATGCGTAAAGTACAATTGTCTGGAGATCTTGTACGCCATTAGTATTGGATTGTTCTCAATTAGGATCGTTTGCATTTATTTTTAGAATTATCCTACATTGTTTAAATATGTATGGCTTTGATGAATATTCGAACAAGAATATTTAATGTCGGTAAATTGAGTTAAGGAAGTTTCGCAACTGTACTTTATTGTTGAATTGCTTTGAGGTTTCATAATATCGAAGTGACAAGTACTATTTACGATAATAAAAATATATTATCTCGAGTCTGTTAATAAGCAATTTTTCTAATATTCCCTATAAAGTTTGACAAATTGGTCTGATAAACGAACATCTGAACAACGTGAGTTAATACGCTTTGTTCGTGAACTTGCAGAAGTTGCTACGAAAATTTCGATTTTAAAAGTGCATAATTAATGACATACAGGTAAAACAGATTACAACAATAATTAAAAATTTAGCTATAAAGTACTTTATCGACGCTTTACACAAGTTCCAATGTTACACATCTCAACCAATACATTATCCTTTATTTTGTATGTGCAGGTATATTCAAGCAGAAAGTAAAATTCGTAATTTTATAAGTGCGAAGCACGGAATATAATGCAGTGAAGATAAAATTAAAAATGAGATGGAGAACGGGACCGAGAATTAAAAGTATACCTTATGCAAATAAATTATAAGAATTTTTATCATTAAATGCGTGAAAGTATTGCTATTTTACAAAAAGATAACAAATCGCGACTCTTGTTGCGAGAAGATGCGATCTACATTTTTATATTAACAAGCGAGCGCCTGTTTTCCGCGAAACGGAACAATCGTAGTTGCGAGAAGCTTTTTCCTTTTTGGCCGTATTAAAGCACAAATGAAAAGTTTCCTCTTAGTTTACGGTAATTGTGCCGTTTCTAATGCGCCTCATCTTTATAAATGAACACTTTTTACATTTCCCATCTGACTCGAAGCTACTTAACATTAAAATCCCCCTTTCCTAACGAAAATTAGAAAAATTGCACATTTAAGGACAATGATACAATCTCTCATACGATTCCCCAGCACGCCTCGTCTATATTAACTTCTCATTCCACCCTCACTTATTGCATCTCCGTACATTACCACATAATACGCCGCACGCACAACAAGATTACAAAAACTCACGGCGAACAATAGATATTAGACGGCACATCTCTCCCAGCCCAAAAGCCTTTTAAAATAGCGCGCGATCTTCAAAGAAATTACTGCAAGTCGTCCCATCTTCAAAAGTAACGGAGATTAAGCTTACGCGATTCGGTTACGCAAGCTCTATCAACATTGGAAGCTCAATCGACGGAATTGGGAATTCGGCAGCTACAAACGCAACCTCCTCTACCCCCCCAAAGAAACCAATACATTACAATCGACCGGAGCTAATGTCTCAGTCGACCGCGTTTCCAGCAACCTTACGAACCTGCGAGCCACTTGCCCAACCATAGCAGGAGTACGAGCAGCCGGTACGAGACGACGCTGGCAGCGATGGTTCCGGATCCTTCGGGTCTCAGCGTCCCGACGGCAGCAGCCGAGCTCATCTCTCCTTGATATTCGCGCTCTCGTCCCCTTACGGCATGAGCGCGTGGCCAGTCCGAAGTTGCAAATCCACTGCTGCGGGCGGCACACTACGCGATCCCAAGCGACGGCAATGCTCTACTCCAACATGGGGCGAGTTTAAAAAAAAATCGCGCGCCACAAGCGAGGAGAGATCGGCACTCAGCGCGCCAGCACCGTCAATTCAACAGACGACCTCGGTGGCCCCGTCCCTCGTCCCCGCCCCGCCTAAACCGATCATCGGCAAGTTCGTCGTCCCAGTCGAAGTTCACTCCTGCACTGCCCCCGCACAAAGACAAACACTTGCGGCTGGCTCCGCGCAGTGACGAGGCTCGGCGTTCGATCAGCCTCCCGATCGAGAGCCAGGAACTAAGTGATCGAGCGCGTGGCGGAGTAGCCGAGCGACGTAGCGTACCTCGAACGGAAACTCGTCGGCGGAGACTGCGGCAGGAGCCCCAGCCCCAGCCCCC
>JAPYYT010000859.1:0-65805 GCA_030522565.1 Ceratosolen corneri
CCCGCCCATCATACGTGGTCGGGCATTGTTTTCTCCACCTTCCGTACCTTCTCCTCTTCCACCAGCGACTTCTCCCTTGCCCACCAGCCGCAAAATTGTCCGTCTTGCTTAATCTTGTGCTCCCCCTTTGCTCGTACGCGCACCCACTATGGGAGTTCTTGCCCTCCTCTCCCCTTCATCCACCCACCATAGGTCCCCGCTCCGTTATTCCGCCGGCGTAGCAGTCCGCCCCTCCTCCCGCGTGCCTCCCGTTGTTCCGCTTTTCTCCGTTTCATCCGTCCCGGTGCTGTCGTGTCCTTCTCCTCTCTTTCCCCACCACCGCCAACCATCGCCATCACCACGACAACCACCACCACCGCCACCACCACCACCACCACCACCATCGTCACCATCACCATCGTCACCACTGCCACCACCACCACCACCATTATCGTCATCGCCACTCCACCTCCTCCTTCACCATCTTCGCGTCCTCCTCCGCCTCCCCCCATCCCTCCCCGCCACCAACTCGACCACCTCCGCCGCCGCGTCCACCTCCTCCTCGTACTCCTCCTGCCCCACCTTAACCTCTTTCTCTTCGGCAGGCTCGTCCTGGCGTGGCGTCGCTCCGAGCGCGGGAAACGACGCGGTAGCAAAGACTCGTCCTTCGCGGTAGTTAAGCTCATCCGCGAGCCTCCGACGCGTGGGCGTCGCGTCGAATTACAACGAATCGTATTACATTTGACCCTGGCGTTGACGAATGGGCCGTCGCTAATTTACACTTTTTCTAGCCCTTCGCTGCCTAAGCGCTTCTCCCTTTCCCGTTCCGACGACGGGTGGATGAGAGCCGCTTCGTGGACACTGTATTTTTAGACATCCGGGTTGCTTTAGACATGCCGTTGCCGCATCCGCATCCGCCTCCAAGGGATTACGAGAGTATCCGATCCTCGTTATTCGCGCGATCGAGCCTCCTTACCAATACTAGGACGGCGTATACGAGCGTCGCGGCAAGTGCGTTATCGCCTCGGCTTTCGGAATCATTTCCGGAGGAATTGAGAACGAACCTCCGAGTGAATCATTATCGTAACATGCCCGCTTACGACGCGCTGTTACGCATTCGTGATTAATCACGTTGTTTGGGAAATGATCGTTGCCATTAATGAACGAGCGCACGATCGCCCAACAATACGATAACGCCAATGCTCGCTCCATTTGCCGTTTTACAATGCCTTCGATATTCGGGCAAATCGGAGCCGCGAACTTTGCGTAAAAGCGTGAAAAATGAGGAAGGAGCGTCGACCGAGCGACCGACCGACCTCGGCCAGTAAATGCGTCAAGCTCAATCGATACTCCACATTAAGAAGCAATTGTGAAATTAAGCTGGCAATAATGCACAGAAGAAAAAAAAGAGAAAAAAAATGACACAATTCCCCAGTATACTACTGCACTTGGCTCTTGAAAGACGCTTTTCCAATTAAATATCCAGCTAAAACAGCATTCGCAGCGAGCATATTCGTCATCGATACGCCGCTACGAAAGTCCAACGGACCAGACATACGACACATATCCGAGCCCGGCCTGCATAATATAATGGACACGCGCAGTCAATAAATGCACTAAACTTTGAATGCACGCTGCAGCGGAAAAACGCGGACTCTCCTCGACTCGCGGCATACAATGCACGAAATTTCTATGCCATAAAAGGCCGCGGGTCAATTTATAGAAACGGAGCGTACGACGGGGAATCCGACGGCGAATCGACGAATCGACAATTCGACAACTCGACGGCCCTCCCTTCACCTACACACACTCCCTTCACCAACACACACCTCAACGCAATAGCCGATGTGTCTCCCCACGTGCTGAGGCGAGTGGTCGGGCTTGGTCGCGTCGCGGGGCCTTGGTGACTCATCGTATCCTTTGGCCCTCCCACAATGGCTCGCGCGGTGAATGCTCCCGCGATTAATGCCAGTGTAGAAAGGGCCTTTTTCTGTTTGTCGCGACGATGACGTTGCTGAATCGCGCGTCGCGACCGGAACACGCGCCAGCAATCCTATTGACGCCGTCTCCTCCTCGTGTGTCGTCGCGTCACCGTATTGCCCCCACCCCGCCCTCCCCACCCGCCCCGAGCCCGCCGACATGCTGGATTTCTCTCGATCTCTCGATCGCACTCGCGAAGAAAAAAGTGCGCACTTCCGATTCCTTTTGCGGGGATCTCGTGCTCGGCCGTAGTGTTGTGGGGCAATGTCGATGTCCTGGCAAGATAAAGGCCCTCCCGCTTCCTTCCGCCCCACTTCAATTAGCATCGACGCTCTCTTCCGCGCTATTTCTATTCTTATTTTTCAGTCCTCGGGGCCGCCTGTTTATTTCTTGTCATTTCGTCGGAGTGCGTTTAGGAACGAGATGGGAGGAGATGCAGCTCCGCAAGTCCGATTATCGCGGAGCGACGTCGAGGATCCGAGTAGTGGAGAATTGAGAAAGTTCTCATCGCTTCTTTATTGCGAGGGTATTTGTGAAAATGTTGGGACAAATCGATAAAACAAATACGAGGCACATGGGCTACATCAACGGTAATAGGAAAATTCAATATAACTGCTTGAGATAGATGAGATATTAGGGAAATATCGTTATTTGCAGAGAATCAGAAAATATTGATTCCCAACATCGTAGCAATGAACATGAAAATGTTATAGTTCCGTAGGACGACCAATTTTATTAACTAAATTGCATCGACCGACTAAATAAAAATAATAAAAAAAAATAATAACAATAACAGCGACGACGATGATAATATTAATAGTAAAACTTTAAAGGCTTTCCTTCTTTTATTTTCATTATCGCTAATTTCATATCGTCTTTCGTTGCCGATGTAAATCCCAAGTTTCTTCTTGTCCAAATGAAACATATCGGTGGAGAGAAACTGGAAAAGAGAGAGAGAGAGATGCCACAATAGTGGCGTTACTGACGACATATACATTGCTCTTCTGTTCCAACAATTGCATTCTGCATCGAAAAAATGAACAAAAATTTATATTATTTCTTTCGTTTTTTTTGCTTAAGTTTTTGTCGTTGTTTTTGTTTGTTGTTGTTGTTGTTGTTGTTGTTAATTTTTAATTTTCCACAAATTCCTTTTATTGATTTAAATTATTGTCACTTTTGTCTGTGTGACTCTACGCAAAATGGTTAACAGAGAATAAGAGAGTGGAAGGTGGGAGAATGGACTTTTTTTTTCGGATACAATATAATAAAGAAGAAAAAAAGAAAAGAGGGAGAGTAGGGGCCAAAAAATAAATAAACGAAATGAAAAGATGAAAATTGCCTGCGTGCCCCATGTTGACTTAACAAAATTTTCGTTTAAGAGTTTTCTCTCCTCCTCCCTCCCTTCCCTCTTTTTCTCTTTCAACGTTTGTTCAACTAATGCCATTATGAGGACGTGAAAATGATGAATATTAAAGGCTGCGGAGAAAGAGGTCGGGAGGGAAGAAGTGACGGAGTAACATTGAAATGCTTGTGCATTAAAGCGAGCGCATTGAGAAAATCTTATATTTGGGAGCAAAATGTAAAGAGATACTTAATTTTCAATGGCTATAATCGCAAGGCTTGTTGCAGCTGCTCTGAGATGAAGTCGCGTGGGCGCGTGCGCGATCAGGTTCGTATTATTTCGCCGAATGGGATCGCGGAGACTCTTCCAAATCCTTTTCCCATTGTACTTTTCATTTACTTTTGCTCTCAATCCATTACATCGACCCTCGCCTCTCTTTTCTTCAAACTATTTGTTTCCCAAATAAAGGGGGAAGGCGGCTGCATTATATTTATAAAATGTCGCCTCGGAATGTATTTGTTGCATTAAATAGGCGGACATTCTCATAACTGCCAATAATTCGCAATTAATATTGCAATTATCGTCGATACATTGTTAGCTACGTTTAGCTCAACATTTTATACAATTGCCTTGATTTTTTTTACAGTTTTTAAGCGGTAGATTTTTACATTTATATAATTATTGTTAGTACTTGCGGCATAATGTGTACTTTTTAAAATTCAATATCTCTATAAAATTTTCTGTATTATTAGATAATCTGGCATATATCGTTTAAATTTGTAATTCCTTGAATAGCGATGATGTTCAGAAAATATGATAAATATTTTGCCAATGCGGTTGTGTACTGACACATTTAAATTAGAAATCGCGAAGTGAATATTTACAATCTACCGCGGTTTCTTCCCCAGATTCACCAAGATATTTTGAACTTCTCGAGGTATCATGTTACTTCAGCAACTACTGCGTTTCTTTTTAAGCCACTTTTTCAACGATAATCTTATCATCTTCCGCTGCATATGACTTAATTACGTACAATTATTGTATGAGTTTAAGTGTGTAATTAACACGTGTGTAATGTGACTTTTGTTACTCAATTTTCCACCGCTTAACATTGAAGTAAGCTTTTCCTAATAATTACGGCTGCGCTACAAGTAGTTTTACAGATCCGCTTTTATCGGCTTGGATATATTTAATATCTTGGTGAGATTACAATTAATATGCTCGTAAAACGAGAATATTAAAAATTAATAAGCAAAATAAATTTTCATAGCGTCGATCGTTGGCGCTCATTGAATGCTATTAAAAGGTGTCGACAAATACTTTATCAGATCATTGTACCTACACACCCAAATTATCATGAAACTAATGTAAGTAAAAGTCGAAAAAAAAAAAGAAAAAACCCTGAATAGTTCATGCATTATGCGGCAATTTTAAATATCCCCAAGAGACGCTTAAAAATGCAAAAAAAAAAAAGAGAAGAAAAAAACGTCTTCTCGAACGTATTAGGTAGTGTAAAAAAAGATGAAGATTATAGAGACAGAGAGATGGAAAAGAAGTGGTGTGCCTAGTGAGTGAAAGCGCCGAAATAAAATTAGAACTACAAAGAATACTATTGAGAGAACGACAGCGGTGTGACCGGAAATCCTACTTCCGGGTTTTTTTCTTTATATTTCGTCTGTAAATGTAAATGATCGAAAACATCTACAATAGATATCCCTTGAGAGATACGTGTTTCTGTGTTCGCGTGTGTAGGTCTAGTACAAGTTGTTTTTTTTTTTTTCATGTTTTTATAGCATTATTCTGCTAATATGTTTTTAACGCTGTTAACAGTTGAGGAGAGGAGCCTTAACTGGTGTAATGACATTTACATTTATTAATTGGATAACTCTCATGTCAACATCAATGACTGCGTTGAAAATCGTCGAAGCAAGTCTAATAATACCAAAGGCTAGTTAATCGCGTAAATAAATAAGATTTTTATAAATAATTCGTAAGAAAGGTATTTCAAGGCTAGTTATTTTAACGATTCGCGACAAGTTAAGCAGCCGCGAGTTTATTTATTCAACAAAGATTAATGAATGCGCCGTTCCTCGATAGAAATCCTCGAGGAGGAGCTTATTAATGATCTCTCAATCCAAATATATTGACATTATAACCAATGCTCTTTGGTTATTATTATTGAAAAGACAAGGAGAACTGGGTTAATGATTTTTAAGCTTAAGAAAGTGTAGGGGGTAATTGGCCAAATTAAATTTCACTAAACGCGTATTTCAATATTATTTTTACGATCATTATCACGAGTATCAACGATGACAACTTTATTTTATGGTTTATGGTATTTTATGGGGTTACAGGAATGCTCAAGCTCAGTACACATACATAATAAGCATATATAAATTTAACGATGATTTTATTGGTTTTCGCGAATGTCTTTTCTTTAATCGGCCGCATCGCGACAACGTGTTACACGTTACAACGATAAATTGCATAACAAGTCCTTAAAAATATATTTTATTCTAAAAACGGAATATAATTTAATCACACATAAATGTATATATATTACGGGACGGCGCATTGACAAAGACAGAGTTAAACGTACGTTTCATCTAAAATTATCATCTGCTCGCGTCAGCGAGCTAGCGGACTTTTTTTTTTTTGTTCAAACGCAGATATTGACAAGTAGTGATTAATTGGCGAGCGAAGGTGGGGAAAAAAAGAGTGTCTTTCTCCTTTCAAGACGATAAGAAAAAAGTAACCAATAATTTTGACGAATTTCCGATGAAAAACGGCAATATCATTTTTCTTAATTTAAAATTACTATGTAGAGCGCAAGATGTCGTGAAGACTATTAGTTACATTTCGTATTAGCGCACGCAAGCAGCTTTTCCTCTCCTCCACTTAACCATCACTTACTTATATAAGTGCACCATAATTCCAATACGCAGGCATCCGAGATCTCATAATTTACGACCGACGTCCAAGTGTTATTCCGCCGGGGAAAAGTTTGATCATATCAAGACGCTCGTGGGGTGAAAGGGGAGGGGGGGAAAGCCGAGTGACCCGCGGCCGGGAATGGAAGGGATATTGTTTGTATTGGCCGAGGGCGTGCGATTTTTGTAGCGCGCATGACAATCGCACTTGAAAAATCATCATTACCGTGGGCCTTGCATCTGTCAGTCTGGGCCGCTTAACCGCTGCCGTCGGCGCTGACCGTTGCGGCCCAATCCTGAAATATTGAGTCCCATTGGCGGTCGTGTGCCCCGAGGAATTGTACGTGTCAACGGACGGGGGCTGCCGCCCTGCGGAATTAGGATCAGGATTAATTCCTTCAGGTTTATGAACTCCAGGTGCAACGACTGCGCGCATCGATCATCGTGGCAGCGGCGGTAGCGGCGGCGGCGGCGGCGGCGGCAGGAGGAGGGGTGGGGGACTACGGATTCTGCCAAGTGGCGCGCTGCTGAGGCTTAGACACGAGGCCCCGGCAGCTGACATCGGCTGTCATTATGAGGAGGGGCGGCAGGAGCGAGAGCAGTCGATGCATCCCTCCTACGCCTTCTCCACCCTCGGTTTATGCTTTTTTATCTCAGCTCTCCAACGTTGGCGTCCGTGTACTTTTATTTTTGTGCTCGATATTCGTGTTGCCGGCATTGGCATTTCAAAAGTGTTAGGTGGCCTGTGCCGCACTTGTACGTAATAATTACTTTTTACTTTGACGACGTCATGTTTGTGGCTTTGCTTGTGCACGTGTGAAAAGAAAATTTGAATAAAAGACGCCGAATTGATGAGAACTTTGAGGACGAACAAAGTCTTTAAGATCGTTTTCACGCAGTTGCAAGACAATCCGATGAGTAATTATAAGCTTTACGGCTATTCGTTCTTGTATTTTGGTTAAAAATTATTGCCAATGATTGCTTTTTCTCAATTTCACTCAATAATAACCCTGAATCTTTGCTAAGAATCGGCGATTATAACTTTCGTAGCTCGTGAATGTAATTCAATTTGGATTGATCGATAACTTTATCACTGAAATACTCGACTCGGATGCTTAATTACGAATTAAGTTCCTTTAGCATACTCGACTAAACCAAATTGTTTACCGTATTCCTACTCGTCGTAATACAGACATATCACCTACGATATTTAAATAAATTTTAAATTATTCAAGTTAAATTCTACTAACGAGAGTTAATCTTCCGCTTGAATTGGAGTATGTATTTATACGTAAGTAGAATTACGATGTCCGACAATAACAATGTGCTTTCGAGCACTCCCCCCCTCTCTCTCTACTTAAATAGCGTTCGTTAAAGAAAATTAAAATATCGATTTCGTAAAGTTCTGTTGAAATGATTTAATACTAAAGACACACATCTAAAATTAGTAATGACAAACAATTTTATGCAAATCGAACGGAATTTTTATTTATTAGATTTAATTTAGTTTAAAGTCGAGTCTGATTTGAAAATCGAACGTTCAACACATTATCTTGTATTATTACAAGTCCAAGCCATAGAATATCAATTATTTACAGATCTTCCGAGATAGATAGATAGATGGAGCGAGCGAGCGAGAGAGAGAGAGAGAGAGAGAGAGAAAATAGGTGTAAATCGATCGATCTTTGTGCATCGTATTCACACGCGAAGCATGCAGGAGCTTCGGTAAAATTAATATTGCTCCACTAGCCCGTATTTTCCTTAAAAAATGTTGGCGCAATGTGACATTGTAGACCAACATTAAAGAATCATCGTCTCGGTCGAGCCACTGGGTTGACTCCCTCTTTTATCGATCATCATTTATCAAGTGGCCGAACGTCTGAAAAGTTGTGACGTGGTGTCCGACCACCGTCGCTTATTCCAATTTTCCCACACGTGCCGCAATTCCGCAGCGCATGACAAATTGATTCGCGCAGCGGCGTTTGCGCGCCCGCCATTTTTCCCGTCGTTATCAACTATAAAAGCGACTGGTCCACACCCACGAGCATTATAGGTTTGCTTTTGCTCCCGTTATGTCTTTCATACTGTTCGTTTTGTTTTGTTTTGTCGCTCTCACGTTGAAGGAGGTCGAGAGAGAGAGATGAGACGCAATTTCTATGCGGCCTTTGAGAAGGATGGCGCCCCAAGGTCACGTGGTAGTCGAATGATTGATAGATCCCGAGATTTTTGTGAAGAGTGCTTTTGGAGGTGTCTATGGGAGCGGGAGCGGGAGCTTAGTGGCTTTTAGCATACTTTATTGGCATATTTGCAATTAATATTTGCATTTTATTGGATTGATTAAAGTGGAGGCTGATTGGGCGGAGGAGGAAGCGTACTCGTCCATTGTCGACAATTTCTTGAAACATTAGCAAAAAGTACTTTTGCGAGGAATTACTTCCGTTCGAAAACCTTATTAGTAGATGCACAAAGTTTTACTTTTAATAAACACAGCTGTCCATTTGAGAGTAATGCAAGTGCGTAGTGGTGCCTGCAATTAATTAATTTACATTGATGTTTGCGCGCGAGATTTGATAATTCATTGCCTTCGAAATGTTCATTGTGCATTCGTAAATGAGATATTGTAAATGAAATATTTATTGGATATTGTCAATAAATTTGAAGCATCCGCAGTATAAAATAGTGGGACTAAATATTTTGTAAAGTGTCAAAAGGAATAATTTTCAAACGATCGCCAATTCGTTATAAATCAAAAACTCATTAACCATGCGCTAAATTATAATGAAGCACATTATCTTTTAAAGATAATGCCGCGTGCATTGAGTCTTGAAGTTTGAAAATATGTTTGGAACGTTCTTCAAAACTCGTTTTATTTCCTCATCATAATACATCGAACTTTTGACATATATAACGTGAGGCGTTGGAAGCGTTAGCTATAATTTCGAGTTGCTATTCAACCAAATTGCCGATAGTCACTGGGAAGTAATTTAATCAAGATTCTCTCGGCTTATTGAGTGCCACAACTCGCTGGTAAGGAACGAAAACATTGGCTTAATTTCAAATCGAACACTTCATTTTAATAATTGTGAACTATATTACACCTGACTAACCGATAAACGTGGGCGGATGTTTGTGTGCGCGCGTGTGTGTGTTTGTGTGTGTGTGTGGTGGTGGTGTTGGGGGGTGGGGGGAGATCTTGGTTCTCTATCTATTGCTATGCGCCACATCCGTGCTCCCTACTCCTTTAAAGTCATAATCTCATTATCCCGTGGCACGTTAACTTTATGGTTGCGCCTGTTGCGAATGTCCGCGCTATTTTAATTGACGATTCGTTAAAATGCGCGGTGAAAAATTTATTTTTCAAAGAGGCTTAGTGGCGCGGACGATACCGATGATGGCGGCGGGCGCTAAACTGGTTTCACATTCATAAGTTGAAAAATGATTTTACGGATATCCTCGTAATCTCACTGATAATGATTATTCTGTGGGATTTTTTTTTTATTGACGGGTTTATTTAATTTTAAGCACATAGCTTTGAATGATAAACAATAATATTTATTGTATTCGTTTAATAAAGGTTTCATGTGCTTGTTTGCTTGAGCCAAGTTCTCTGTTACTCTACAGTTTATCGTTTAAAATTATTTTAGCTTCGGAAACATTTTATACGTTAGGGTTAGGGGTATGCGCCTCAGTGTTATAAGTACTGAAATTTATTAATAAATTTCCAATTATAAGTATTTTCTTAATAGGAGTGGAAATCCCATATGAATATGGGATTTTAAAGACGAAGCTGCGAATAATACCAAAATACTTAACAATTATCTTAAAATCATGTCAAAATGCAATTATTGTATATTAGAAATGATACTCGAGGCTTTACGTATGTGTTATGAAAAAGAAAAAAAAAAAAAAAAGATGACTTTTTAAGTTCGAGCGAATGAATTTATCTCTTATATTTGTACATATATTAAATGTCTTAATCGACTCTTAAATATGAATGGCAGATTATAGAGAAATAGTCGAATGTACATTCTTGTTTAACAAGTATTTGGTGGTCTCCATTTATTTTTCAGAATGTAAATATAAAATAACAAGATAACATCTTTCGCAATTAATATGTAAAATGTATACGATATGAATAAAAATTTATTAATCTACCAGAGTCATGTAGTAAGCCATCTTACGTTAGATTTCCTTTACCAATTATTTTTAAACATTATTTTATTATCAATGCATATACCCACACACACACGCAGGCGTATATATACATATATAATATTTTACAGAGAAGTGGATGTTGACCGTTTGGACACTTTAATTTTTCATTAAAAAGTTTATTTATTCGTATTTACTAGGCTTTAAAAGGCGTATTTCTTGTAAAAGAGATTATCAAAAGAAAATGTAAGCGGATTATTTTCGTACTCATTTGCATACAAAATACTAAGGCATTTTACATATTATAATTTATTAATATTTAAAAGGTAAATATTAAAGCTCATAGTATTTCGTAATACCGATAATGTAGAGAAAAAAAAGTGTGCCTTTATAAATATTGTGGCGAACGTACACACTCGTACAATCAAAGAATTCGTTAATATTATAAAACGATCGTTACATAATATTTCTATCGATGACAATTTTTATGTAAGACCAATTTCTAAACTCTCTTGCCGTTAATAATGCTAATATACGACGAGACTCGCTTCAGCTTCTCGGCTCCATTTTCAACTTGACAATTAACAACATCGAGAGAAAGAAAGAGAAAAGCCCTCCTTTACAAGAATGAAAGCCGATAGGACCGCGAGAGAGGCTGGAGTGCAAATTTATTGGCACGAAGGAATGCCGGCACCTCGAAATCACGCGTCTCGGCTAGGATGAAAAACATAATGGACATGTCCTCGTATGCCGTCTAAAATCGTCTTTGAAATAATGCGAGCGTGGCTCGGTGCAGCGACGACGAAACTCGTCTCGTCTCATATTATGCAACGGCGTCGTCACTGGCGACATTACATTCGCGCCTTCGCTAATAGCCCCGAAGATTTAGTGATAATTGCGCGAAGCCCGGCAGAATCCTCCTATACTCACGGATACAATGCTACAGGATAATGCGATCGCCGGTCATTGAATGTCGCGCGTGCGCGGGCGCATTTCCGCGGCGTTGCAAGGGCGCGTCCACGAGGTCGGCGGGGCGTCGCGGGGCGGGGTGGGGCGAGGGCTCCAGGAGTCGAAAATGCTCATCGATCACGCGCCGGGGCGAGGGTGGATCATCGTATATTTGTTTTTTCTTCCATTTTTCTGCAAATTGCGTCTTCCGAATGCCAAGCGATTCGGGCATTTATACGCCCTACTGGAATGTCACATTAAAATGTCGCCCCGAGAAGAATATCGATATTCTTGGGCTCGCTCGAGCAGTAAAACTCTTGCTTCCTGCGGAACCTCGGCCTCCGGGAAGTGTCGTTTCCAAAGACAGAAAATCACTTTGGCTAAATGGACAAATAAAAATTGAAAATCCCTTCCCGAGCGCGAAATTGCGCGCGCGCGCGCTCACTCCCTTCCCACAGGCCCGGCGAAAGCTTACTTTTTATTTCTCATGCAGCAGCCATTAAGCCAGCGAGGAGCGTAAAATCTTTCAATAAAGTCCTTCGGCACGAAATTTTAAACAAAGTGCGAGCGCGAGGGGAAGAAACGACCTCGTCTACGGGACTCGTTCTCTTCTTATAGGCAAAAAACAAAAACACCAACGACAATGATTACGACGACGACGAAGACGACGAGGACGACCAACATCTTTCGTGTCTCCTCGGTGGAACTTTTATTCGAGCGAATTATTTGGGTGGTGAGGACAATCGGGTCAGGGCTGGGCTTCGCCTTCTCCTCCTCGTCATTTAATTGTCGGCCGACGTCGCGCCACTCACGTACGCCGGGCTTCCTTGCGCCCGCGAGTGCAATAAATCAATTATCGCTCGTTAGCGAGAAAAATCTATGTTTAATCGAATCGGTGTCACTTGACCCGCGACGCCCGGGGTCGCGCCCACGTCGACTCCGAGCCGCTTCCTCGAATCGAAAATTACGTGCCGCTCGAGGCTCGATCAATCTCGCGTGCGAGCCACGGGGAGGAGGAGGAGGTCGCCGCCTTCCCCTCCTTCCCGGACCCTCCTCGAGGACGTGCGCGCGATTGCGTCGCTCGGTCGATTGACGACGAGAGCTCGCCGAGCGGTCCCTGGGCCTGACCCCGAAACCCATATCGCTAATTGGAAATGCCAATTATTTGCCAAACTTGCCAACCTGGTATGGCATCTTCGCTTACGACGCTCGACGGAGCGCGACTCTTGACTACAGCGAACTCGAGAGCAAAACTGCGGAAGCTCCGTCGCTCTCCCCTTCACATTTCCATGCGGAATACCCGAGTGTTTAAAGCCGCTAAATGCCGCGCTGTTGGAGTGACGAGAGGAGAGCGGCCGTCTGCTCTTGGAGTTGACACGCTCGTGGGCTTGAGTAAATATAATTGACGATTATGCTTTGAAGAGGACTGGGAATTCCGGGCTCAAGAGTCCCAAGATTAAAGGCGTGCGCATTGATAATAAGCGCATTGGCACAATAATGTAGCGCAGTTTAAGTCACCAAGAAGCCTCCTCCTCCTCCTCCTCCTCGTTAATATCTCCACAATTTCTTTCTCGTTTCTTTGTAAAATATGTATTACGATCGGCTGACAGCCCCGTTTCTAGCTTTTTCCGAGTTTATTCCGTAAGGGTAGGCGCGCATGTACTCTGTACGTTCTTTTATCGACAATTCAAATGCCGAGGAATCCTGAAAATTCGGCAAGATCGTCTAGTTAATAAGTCCAGTTTTCGTCTGGTGAAAATAATAAAAATAAAACTGTGAATTGATCGGTGAAAATTAGTTTTTCAGCTTAAATACCAAGATTTTGCTCATTGACTTTATATCTCAAAGCAACGATGCAAATAAAGACGCAAATTCATTTTCGCACGGGATTTTTTTGAACAAACTATAGTCGCGTAGGCGAATGTTTACGTGATATTAATGCGCAATACACAATCACCGTATCCGTATAAATCAGATGATAAATATAGTGAAGAATGTAGGGTTAAAACTCGATAACTGTAGAAATGACTTTATTATTATATTCTAAATAGTTCTTAATAGATTACTTTCCAATGATTAGAGCTCCTTATCAATTTTCTTATCAATTTGATTTTTCATTTAACGACGAATTCTGATGTCTTTTACTACTAATAATATTAATAATACTAGGAAGAGCTTGGTATTATTCAGTACTGCTGAGCAATATCCCAAAAGAATTTTTAAAAGAACTATTAAACAAATTTAGCACTTCATATCGTTGGACTTGGGACTTGATTTTCTATCATATCATATCGTGCAATACTTTGATGTAGATTGCACGTCGCTATGATTTAAGCTGTTGTTTCATATTAAGTTAGTATGTTGTTCCAATACGTAGCGGCAATACAAACTTGGCAATTTAAGAGAAATTTTACATAGATCGTGATTACATTTCCCATTCGTGTAATTATTATGGGCCATCTACGTGTCGATTGGGCGCGAGACAAAAATTTGGCTACAATAATAACTTTGTAGTAGCGACGATTCTCAAACTCTCGTCACAATTAATAGCAAAGCATGAATATTGTTTTGTGCTGTCAATTCCAATATCCTCGCATTAATGAAATTTACATTCTGTTGGGTAACATTATGTAATGCGTTTTTCTTTTTAATTAGAGCCATTAGCTCTCGTTGCATCAGCTCAAAACTCAGTTAAAACAACAAATCTGAAGTCGGCCAGCACGAGTTACGTACTAGAACAATCTTTCTAATTTCCAGGCAGATTTTTCTCTATCTTGTCTCTCTCTCTCTCTCTTTTCAATGCTGACTAAATGCGCGTAATATTAATGATCGCAGTGCCCCTACATTTTCGCTAAATATTCGCGAGCTTTGCATTATTGTCATCTTAAAAAATCCAGTGCCGTTACATTTTATCTGGTAATGGGACTTTGTTAAAGACACGGGACTACACAGATAATATTACAGTGGCGCCAGCGCTATTATCTTGCTCCCGTTATTAAATTTGCACGTATAAGTAATTTTCTCACGCGATGCTCGCATTATCTGGAGCGGCGCTTTAGCCTCGCGCAAGCCTGCGCGCCTCAATCGCTATAATTATTCTTTATCCTCCTTACCATTAATATGTCTAATGTAACGACCATCGGTCCCCCCATCGCTCTCCCCTCCTCCTCTTCATTCCTCGTGACCTTCGGCGGGCAATGGCAGGACGCTTACCGCTAAAGTCACTGTGAATGCCCTGAAATGTTGAGCCCCAAGCTTAACCGGCCACATTAAAGCTTAAGATTTTGCATCGGCAATTTGCCGAATCTCTACTTACACGCAATCTACACACTTACACTTGAGGGATCGATCTGCGGCCGGAAGCAGCGGAGCCGTTGCTCTCGTCAGACCTATCGGCTGAGATTAAGAAAGAGACGCGATGAGAGTTGTTGGTTAAGGAGGTGGCGGTGAGTGAGCATAGTGTGAAGGAGAATGCAAACTGGTCGGCCAGTTGCAATTAGCTAATTAGCGCTATCGGTTAATTAGTATTTACGAGTTGCAGGACGCTGCCGTCCGTGCATTCAGGACAATTATTGTAGGGAAGATATCGAAGGAGAGAATAAATGAGTAGTTACGTATTCGAATTCATTAGCGAGTGCATTTGAGGAGCAATTAACGGGATATTTCAATTAATAAGCTAAGGGCGGAGTTTACGGCTCATCGTCGCCGACCGACACACGCGATATCTGACAAAATACACACACGGCCACCATAAATTATCATCAATCGGAAAGTTCATTAATTTCTCACGTCATTTAATTTACTGTCCCACGCCGAACTCTCAACACAGCCGAGCGCGGCCTGCGCGTGTGGGTGCACGCGTACGCGGGGAAATAGAGAGCGAGCGAGAGAGAGAGCGAGAGAGAGAGAGAGAGCGAGAGAGAGAGAGCACGACCATTATAATTCATGTGCTCGCCGTATACGTCCAGCGGCGTAATTTGCGCCGACATCCTACACGATAGTACGATGCCGTGGTCCAGTGGAGAGGGCGCGAGCCTCTTCTCTTGTAAAGTAATTTATCCAAAGCACAAACAAGAAACCGCGAGCTGTGCCGCGCCGGCAAAGGTAAAAGCTACGAGTGGACAACTAAATAGATGACGAGCGCGTAAGATAGAAACGCAATTACGCGCGTGGAAGTACGGAGGGGAGGAGGAGGAGGGCCGCCGGGTGAGGCCCTGCCGGGCGTTCGTGTTTGGGGGAGGGGGGGAACGAAGGTGGTCGTTGGCGGCGGCGGCGGCTGAGGAGGTGGTGGCCGCTGAGGAGGCGGTGGAGGAGGAGGAGGAGGTGGAGAAGGAGGAGGAGGTGGAGGAGGAGTAGGAGGGGGCGCCGACGCCGCGGCTGAAGCCGATACTTAATTCTTTAATATACTGTCAGTTTAAGCCGAACGTGCATTATGTTGATGGCTCCGCTTATACTTTAAACAACTCCCCGGGGACTTTTCGTGTACTTTATCTCGTACTTTGTGGCTTTTTGGATTTCAAGGCAGATAAGGAAAATGTTTCTGCGTCTCAATGCATTGCACTTAATTCCTGGTGTGTTTTTAGGCCGTCCGTAGAGTGGCTTTGCGGATAAGCGGATGCGGATACTCTCGAGCTGTGATAAATAATTCGTGCTGCGCTGCTGGAATATTATTTTCATGCCAAACGCATTATAATTGATGGTAAAGTACGTTTACATTTGTACGCATTTTTAAAAGTGGCCGAAGCCGGCAAAATTGATCGCCGCAGCTTGCGAGCTATAAAATCGAATTAATTGCTGAGAAAGCTCCCTCGCTCCCTCGCACAATGCACCTTCGTTTGCCTCCCATCCGAATTACCCTAGGCGGACAAATAATTATATCCTCCTCCTGGTTATCGTGAAAGGACTGGCGACAATGCAGGGCCGTTAAAAGCGACGAACTCGTGATTGCGCGCGTCTTTCTTGAGGCACGCGACACCGTAATATCTGTACACGTAATGTTCCACGCGTACATGCTCACCCCACTCTCGCAGATGCTTATCTGTCAAATAGATCCTTCATTTGTACGCAAAAGGGAAAGTTATTCTTATTGTTATAATGCACGAGGACCCTCTGCCAGTGTCGGCCTCGATACCCTCCAACTTTCGGCACTTTAATATGTCGCGCAGCCATTAAGTGAGCTGCGAGAAACTGATAAGTTGATCCTGATTGAGAAGCGGAAATTTACTGCGAATTTTCCAAGCTTTATTACTCAATTGTCGCGAGATTTGAATTTATCGATCAACTTATCGAATCACCGTCGATACATTATCTCGCGCGCTCTCGTGCGCGCGACAACTTTAATGACCTGACCCTTGAGCGCGAGCCGCCCACGCTAAAAGCCTCGTGCGATGCTGCGCGCGCGCGCGTCGATAAAATTTGGCGGAATAAAGTCGGCGAGGCGTAGCATGAAATTTTAATGCGCCTTTCGAGAATACTGACAAATTCGCGGCACATAAGTCAAGTGCGACGCTGCCCCCGCTGTATAAATATCTCATTACATTGCGAAGCTACGATCCCCAAGCATATCTTTATTATCATCAACGCAGAGCAACTTTGCCGATTATTCCACGGCGAACGCCCCCCTCGCCGTATCGTGCGCCCAACTCTCTCCCTATCCCCCCCCACGTGACAGCCAGGAAATCGAGGGCAGTCTGGTGCGATCGACGGCATTCCCGCCAAAGCCGCGCGCGCGCGCGCGCGCCCCGGGAAGGTCCTCGATCTCCCTCGCGCGGAAGTCGTTTCGAATCCTACGCACAGCCAACCACGAGCTCGTAAGTCGCGTCAGCTTCTGTCGCTCGTCCCGGCTGTCGAGCGGAACTTACGGGCATGATTTCACTCAACTATTCGCATAGAGTCGCGTAGAGCGGCAATGGCTGGCGCTCGTAAAGCTGTCGTGAGCTCGCCGTAATCATCCGTAAGAGCGCCAAGTTACGACCTCATCTTACATCTTCGTCTCTGGGCTCGCGAGTCCCATGGCGCTTTTCCTCCATTTGTTCGGCGGCAATTTAGGAGGAGTGGAGGTGACGTCGCGACTTCCGGTGAAAATCAGTTTCTTTTTTACGCCCTCCCGTACCTCGGCATTTCGGCTTCGATGGGGGAAGGGGGTTGGCCTCCCGAGGCATAAGCGCAACTAGAGATGCGCCTTACGGTCATGTCATTGCGATCGGCATTGGCGTTTTTATTGGCGCACGCATTGCGTGGCCAAAAGGTCTGGGCAAAAATTTCGTCAGCTGTGCGCAGCAATCGATTTGAGTGCTCGTAGTTTATCCAGTTTTATCGATGGGAGCGGGAATGGACGAAGCCGAGCTAAGCTTCGTGTGTCGTCGAGTCCTTCTCAAGTTGGCACGAATTTTAAACTCTGGCCACCACCGAGTATTTGCCTTTAAGTAAATTAATTTTACGAGTGCCATGCTGATAAGTCAACAGTAACGGCCGCCTAGTAGAGAGTAATGCGGCCATTGAGTGGCATTAAGAAGTAATGGGATGAAATATGTTTTTATTCAAGAAAAGAGAATCTATCGTATGATCTTGGGCACTTGTGAGTCACACTCAAATCTAAATATGTCAAGAAGTTTTTGAATACGTATGAAGTAAAATAAAGATAGTTTGAGGAACGTTCGTGCTCCGACTTCAAAAGTTATTATGTCGGTGAAATGACTTTGGAACCGATTTAGCCGCTCCCGGAGATGTACGTCGTTCCCTAGAATTGCGATTAGAAGAGAGATAGTATCGTCTGCATGGTGTATTATACTTATTTATGTGCGCTTAAATCCACCGTAAATCGAAATTACTGTATTTATGTAGAATATTTTCCGAATGCTTGATATATGTTATATAAATCATCGGCAGACTATTGGATATTAAAGGATCGAGGATCGCTATTATTAAATTGCATAATTTTATTCGCCTAGTTAACTGTAAAGCCATTATCAATTTTCTCGCTGATGGTAAGTGCACGTAAAATTATTCGGACAGCCAAGTGAAATGTTTAGATTAACCGAGTCGTGGTTTATTAAAATTTCCAATGACAAACTCTATTGTCACGTAATAGCTGGCCCTAAAAATCTCGTGGTAATTTCAACTCAATTCGCGGAAAAACCGGCCCCTAATCGTAACTCCTTTTTCCTCTCTCTCTCTCTACTGTTTTTTTCACGTTCGCTCGCTGGCCTACGATTATTTACCGAATAATCGTTTCGTCGATGACGTCAGCTACGTTTGCCCCAGCCCCCTCCAAACGCCGTCGAAACTCGGTAAATTTCTTTGGATTACCAATTGTTGGCCAAATAACATTGACTATCACATGTGATTTGCATTTTAATTGTAGCGGTAATATTTTCAACTATCGGCTCGCCGAGCCCAACAAGTGCGCCATGCACGAATGCCTTTTAGCCCTGGAATTCTAAATTCTTAATTAGTCGAGTTCGTCACGTATTTTCACCATCGACTCACACCGCCCAAGCAATTTGAGCCGCCGTACCGATTTAACTATCAAGCCACACACGCGCACGCGCACGCGCACGCACACGCATTTTTAAATTAATAATTCGGTCAGAATTGTACTTAGAGGTAGAGGAGAATTTTCAATGCTAAGTATTGATCAACTGCGGCAATGGACAGTCGAATTTATTTATAGATTAATAGATTACTATTCTCTATACTCTTCGCAATTATTGTACAGATTTTATAATAATCTACGTACATTATGCTTCAGTGCCAGGCTTTTGACCTACTCTTCTAGATTTTTCCTGAAAATTGTCACTGCAAATTAAACTGCACATTTGCATGGAAAAAAATATATCTCAACGCACACATGTCAAGCATTCGTCGTCGTCCGATGCCGGACCCAACGCTTCAATACAATACCGACAGACGCTCTCGAGTCCCTTAATTCAATATCCCTCCCTACTGACACTCATCGAACGCCAATCGGCCAATTAACCAGACGATCCACCATACGAAATGGCAGCGACAATAGAAACAAATCTACTCGTGAACAATCGAGAAATCACGAGGAGCTCGCGGCGACATCTTTATTTAACAGCAGCCAAGAGCGATGGCCGTTAGGCGCTCGACAAAGCAAAGACTTGGATAAAACGCGGGAAATACTTGGGCTCATCGAGTGCTCTGCAGTGGCCGGAGGAGCGAGAGGGAGGGGGAAACAGAATTATTAGCGGCCCTTCCAGCTGGGCATCGGCAGCCGTCCCTATGATTTTCGCGCTGGCGAGCTTCCCATTGCCGGATTATGCAGCGCTCGTTGGACACTAATTGCCCTGCATCTCGTATAAATAAAGTCCAAACTAGTTGCTCGCTCTCTGCCCATAAAATGATTTTCCGTGGGCGATGATCTTCGATGACTCCAATCGATTTTCAAGCTCCGTGCGCGCTAACTTTTACGGCCTGCGTACGCCCGAATTTGAGGCTTAATAATGTCCAACGCTAACGGCCTCTCATCCCCCCCCCTCTCTCTCTCTGTTTCCGCACGCGTTCAAGTGCATTGGCAATTCGCTGGATGGGCGTTGTATTTTCGGAGCCAATAGCAAACATCGCGAGAGAGTTTGGCTTTATCAAGTCTTACTCGTAGTTCGGTGGATTGAGGCATTTTCCGTACTTTTTATCTCACTCTCTCTTGTCTTCCACTAGAGTATTGTGCGTGCGATAATTAGCCGGTGCTCTCTAATCGCCTTGCTCGTTACCTTTAGTAATTTGCTTCAAAATCGTGCGAATGTAAATTGATAACCAAAGTGCTTTACTTTTTATTATTATTAAACTCAATTGACAATTCCGAGGAGCCACTAACATTAGATTATTCGTCGCACGATAACACGATGCAATTAGAATCCAGTGATTTTTGAACAATTAAATATACCGACAATTGGTATAATAATTGTAGCTAATGCGAATGACTGTTATTGAAATTTCGTGTCTCGCTCTCGCATATTCTGCAGGTTGCATTCGGTAGACCTGGCAAATTAAAAATGAAAATCTTTATATAATATTATTAAGTAGTAGGCTGCGATGTAAGCGGATTATAATTAAAGTCGTTTGACGATTGCGCTTTCATATTATTTTCGCCGAAGCTTCTCTGTCTTTGACTTACGTCTCGCTGTAATTTGAAGGTATTGTTTGTTGAGATTTTGCTTCGCTGTGCCGGCACAAGGAATTTATTTTCCGTCTTCTCACCATTTAATCACACGAATAATTATTTTGTACTTTACGTAGTTGGCATAACCTACTTTAATAAGCCTAACGATTTACCTGTCTTTTTTCTTGTCTGTTGTAGCCAAGTCGGAGGCAGCAGCTGGTCATTTCTTATATTGCATATCAGCACTAAGTTTATCGGACTTGGTATATGAATTTTAAGAAAAATAGGGCTCACTTCCCTATCGCGAAAAACCAAGGAGATATAAGGAAAAAGGTATGTATTAGTAAGCTACACAATTGATATTAGATACGGATGTTGTAAAATATTCTTAAAAGTGTATTTTTATCTTTAAAAATGAACACAATGCATTATACGATCGATAACTTAAACTCATGTAAGTTAAAAGAATTCTAGTTGTATACACTTTCAATGCTTCAATACCATTAGTACAGCAATTAAATATGCATTAAAATTATTATTGAGAAGTACTTGGATAATCGAAACAAATCATATAACTTACTCGTTCTATTTTCATGAATTTCCAGAGCAGGTTTTTTCTTTTTTTTTTTTTTATAATTACACATATGCCACTTCATAAAAGCGCGCATATATTAAGCGAGCCATTAATTATAATATTAAATAATATTTAGATGAAATAGGTAAAAAAGTTATTTTTTGTTTCCTTAATTGCACAAATAGGATATCTGGTGTGTAGCGTATTGGATGTAAGTACGTTCATTCATTGTCTTCTTAATTAATCGATTTATTCTTCTTTCGATATTTCAACTTGAAATATTTCGTCAATGCCGAATATCGAAGAAAAATAAAGAATAATAATTACTTTTTATCCTCAATACAGAGATAGCATGAAATGTGAAGTGAAAAGGTCGTGTGTTATGGTAATTAGCAAATCACTGTCAAATAAGTTTTATAAAAATATAATTCAAACTATCCCTCAATTAAACAAGAGTATGAGGCAGCAATCGTTTATGCTTGTTAAAATTATAATACTTGGACTTTATAACTTTATATCCTATTGTGATTCTGTGTATTAGTATATCATAGTTCAATAAGATCATAACGTTGCTCTTACTTCAAATTTTCCAATATAAAAGCAATTAATACGCTTACTTGTATATTTAAGAAATCATAATTAAGAAATCAATCATTGCAATAAGCAATAATATTTACTACTCCCGATCTAAAGAGATATTTAATCAATAAGTAATAATTATTCCGGGAACTTGTCGTTTTTTTATTTGGAAAATTTTTTTTTTGAATTTATTTCATCTCTTTATGCAAATGAGACTGCAATGTGTATGCTTTCTAATATTATTTTATCGAATCTGCAATTTTATCATTCTAATAAAGTATATGTGATGCTTGCACTTTTATATTTTACTGCTTTTAATGCGTGGGTTAAGGCCTATTTCGAGACAATGGATGGCAAGAAATTTTTGTTAGCCAGATAATACAATAAAAATATACTTGAGGGAGTAACTTGTATTTATTCGACGTTTTATTAAAATATTTTCTCCATATTTAAACGAACAATTGCAGACATTTACAAAATATACTTCTACGCGTTTATTGCTAATTAAATGTAAAACAGCAAAAAATATGGATTGAAACCATAATCAGAGTATCGCAATTTTACAAACATATAATCTAATTCATGTAAATGACGATTGTAATACGACCATTTAAATATAAAAGAAATGATTGTTAGAATTTTAACGATATTATTGCAATATATATGTAGTACATGAATTAATATCCTCGTAACATTTGTGATTTTAAAGCACAATATTATGAATCCTCAAGTGAATATATTAAATTATACACCCATATATCACTTCTACATCCCATATGACTTTTAATAAAAATTCTAAAGTTCTGTTCGATAAATCTACAAAAAATTAAAAATCTTTCACTGGGAAATTCACTTTTTTTTCCCCCTTTATATCTCTTTCAATTTATTATCTTCAAATTTCAACTATGCGTATGGTGGTTAATGTCACTATTAGAAGACCGGAGTTGTTGAGAAAAAGTACTTACACGAATGTTGGAATAAATCAACGCGAGAACGTAAGCTCATCATTTAGACAAACTCGCGAGTACTGAAAATCTCTCTCCTCTCATAAAGTGTGCATTATGCATTAGTTAGCAAAAGATTAAATTGCACTCCAACTGAAACTGGGTCACGGTTAAAAAAAGATTTTTATGTTGACGAATATTTAAGTGGGTCGGAACATGTATCAAGCTCGATAGCACTTGGCAGAACAACAAAAATGATTTACAATACATACTCTATACATGGAGAAAATCTTAATAGAAAATTAATTGCTAATTACACCCGTCTCTTATGCAATTTCTGATGTTGGTAAACATTGGCGTCGTTTTTTATGCTTACGTAACGAAAATTATTTGACCCGACTAATCGAGGCTTGAGCGATTTGTGCTTAACTTTTTGGAAATGTCTTTTAATTTATAATACTTGACTTTTCCAAATTATCCATAATTTTCTTATTGATAGTGAAATGATTTTCATCGGTGGAGTGATGACATTACACAGTTATATTATGAAAAAAGTTATTATCAATATTGTCGGGTTTGACGTTCACCTTTCGTTTATCGTAAATTTCACATCGAACAATTGTAATTTTATTAAAAAATTGCATTAGTGACATATAAGTTAAAGCATCAATTATGCACGAAAGCACATATTGTAAAAGGAAATATAATAGACTCGAGTCATTGTTGTCCAAATAAATAGACATAAAGATTTGCTATGTAATAATTTTTAACAAACGTGCAATCAAGGCTGTTGGGAAATAACAATTTTTCATCGCAATTAAAACTTCATCATTGGAAATATGTGAAAAATCGTAAAACTGTGTAATCAATTTCGAAAAATTTGTTCACTGCCCTTTAAAATTTGTTTCACTTAATAATATTTGAATAATTTAGTTTTGAAATTTTACAAATTCACACAAAATTAGATGCATAAAAAGTCTATATTTCTTTCATTATTACAAATTTTATATTCAAAAAGATATTTTTCAAAGTCCAACCTTTTCCTCTCGGTAAAATAATAAAGTTATTGCGAATTCTGATTTACCGCCGTTACATTTTAATGCATCAATTTCTGGTCGTTTTTCGCGAACAAAGGACATTTTCTCAAGTCCTCGAGTACGATTTAACAAGACTTGAAAAACCATGTTGATTGCCAGTCAGACTAATACTGCATACCAAAAAAAGTCAATAAAATTATGCACCGAAGTTTCAACTATTGAAGATTTTTCAATTAATTAACTAAATGGTTAATTATCGCTGAGGATTTTGAATTTTAAATTCAACGTGCGGTAATCGAAATCCCTATTTAAGCATAGGAACGCATCGCCACAAATATTAAAAATATTATTATTCATTTCAAATGTTATAAATATTGTACATGTTTGTTGTAGTTTAGTTGTAGTTAAGTGTAGGCGACGAAAGAAAAAATTGTTCTACATATGTGGCAGCGAGAGTTAAGCATCTCCTACTAATTAGTTCAATAAAGAAATTGAATTTAAGGTTGTAATTTAATTTCAATTGACTTTCTTTTTCAGCAGCTTGAGACGAGTAAACATATAAAGATTAAAATCCTTAAAGTCCTTAGTGAAATATATAATTGCAAGCACTAGTTGCAGTTTGAAACCGTTAAAAACAATTTACTTTAAATATAAATCTCCTGCCGTTCTTAATGTTACTTCGTAGCAATTGGTTTGTAATAAGTATCATATAACTTTTATAGTCTCTCCAATACATATTACATTATGATTGTATTTAATCAGTGCGTAAATTGACAATGGAACCGCTTCACTGCGGTGCGAGTCTCGGCTAATTTGATTATTATGAAATTTTTTTTTTTATTATATGTTACGATTGAATTATTGTAATATCGACATTAATGTAAATTAGCCTCACATTGCACTAATATTATGCACGCCATCTCCGTGCCCGAGTCTTTGCCAAGGCCTCGTACGATCATAAAAAATGCAGGTGCGTTGTACTCGTGGTAAGCAGAATTCTTTGTATCTTCTTTCGATCTTCTCACTCGCCAATAATCAGCTTAAACAGTTTTCATCGTACGTTGTTACACCTGTGAGGGTTTGCTATATCCAGTGAACGTAATACGATTCCTCGATACAAATATCCTAATGGACTTGTCATCTCTCTCACTCTCTCTCTTCTCTTCTCGTCTCTTCTCTTCGTGAGTCTCAATTCCCGCTCGGTGACATAAATACGTACTTACGGGCAGGCATAGGAGGAGGTGGGGGGCGGGGGCTGGCGGTAGGGTGTGTAAGGAGAATAGATTAGACGGATAAAAGTTCGATGATATAGCGAGTGTTGAGCTAACTCAGCTGTTTTGTGGTGGTGACGGTGACGGTGACGGTGACGGTGACGACGTCAACGGCGATGATGATGATAACGATGGCGGCGGCGGCGGCGGTAGCTGCGCTGGTGGTGGGTTTTCGTATCAGTAGCACTTTAGTCCCTTTTGCTCGCTCGCTCTTTCCCCTCTGCCCGTACAGTGTTTGCAGCTTATTGTTGAATAATTAAAAGCATTGTAGTGGCGATGGCAGTTAAGCGTCGATGATGCTTTGGTGAGCAGCGATCGGCTCGTGTTCCCTGTTGGCTGCAGCTCGTGTGCTGTTCCCTTTGAGGTAGAGAAATGTCTTGAAGGCAATTTGTGTCTCAGCTATTGATGCTGTTCCGAGGCAAAGTCGCCTATTTTGTTTGTGGCCGAATCTTTGGAAAGACTAATAAGAAAGAGATAATATTTGACGTCCTCTCGGATAAGTCCGAACGAGTTCTACAATTAGATCCAGTAGCTGTTGTAGTGGTGATTTCCATCCTTTGTCCTTTTGTAAGTACTTTAAGCATCTTTTCGTAGTATTATATTGTGGCTTGAAAGAGGGCGAGGATTTTTCGAATATTTATGCCGTACATGGTGAAGGAATATGGAAAGTTGCGTATAAAATATTTTTTTATCTATTGAAGAGAATGCTCATGTAGTATTAGAAATTAATTATATTTACATTATATTACATTTTAGTCGTCTGTTTATAACGAGTAGAAGATATGTCATGAAGTTTCTAGGCAATTATGTAAGAGCGCACATGATACTCTATTGTTTGAAGTTTAGTGTAAAATAAAAAAATATGATGTACGAAATGTTTTATGGCATTTACAATAAGAGGGATAGAAATTTCTTTTATTAATTATAAGCATTAATGCAATTATTTAATCTTTTCTTTCAGACATGCTAAATAAATAATAAATTCTGCCAATAATTATAGTTTTGTTCCCTTCTATAGTTAAGATGACGTAATTGTTTTATGTATTGCATTAAAGTACATTTGAGAATTTCTTAATTATTTTATTAAATTTGCTTGCAGTTGAAGGGCTGGAACTTTGAAGTGAAACTTTAAATTTGTTGCAAGTAATTTGAGAAGCGTATATATATTAATCAATTTATTCTTATTACATTAGGATAAATGATTTGTTAATGTAGAGAGGCGATTACAATATTACATTCATAACTTGGTTAATCCTTTTATTTTTTGAGAGAAATTTTATTTTAATATATTATTAATGGCTGTCAAATATTTTCTTTTCGTAATTTTATCAAGGCATTAAAATAAACATTGAATTTAAACTTTTTATTCTGTAAATTTTCGATGTCTCAAAAACAAGAAAACGTAATTGGTTCAAAACTCTAATACATTTAATCCATTTTAGAATATAAGATAATTATTTTTACATCCTCAAAACATTTTTAAACTTCGACGCGCGGAAAGTCTACTCTAATAACAATAAACGAAGAATCGTATAAATCAATAGACGAATATTGTTTATAAGTATTATATTATGAAAAATCTATATTCTTAACTTTTTTTACCCTCAAGACCATGCGTGGTTTGCTCCAACACATCTATTAAAGATAATTTATCTTTATCGATAAAAAAAAAAAAAGGGCAGATAAAGATCTGCTGCGTGTGGATAATCAATTTGATTATCGATGTGACAGTGTCCAATGAATTATCTTTAATCTTCCGTTTAATTATTGGAGGGCAGGTACCGCTACGTAATCTTGTTTCTTCTGAATTTTCTTATCCTCGAGTGCCCGTTGCAACATTAAGGGATGCTGGCCTTTCAAGATGTCCAGTGTGAGTTTGAAGGACTTTTCGAGGCTCTAATAATTAAGACAGTGACGTGTAATTGTTGCTCTCACTCCTACGAGATTCATTTTATGAATCAATATCAATTAAGATTTCATTGTAAAATTGATGCTTGGAAATTTTCAAAAGTCTTTTGTGCCCAAACTTTATTTTTATAAAATCTAGTCCGCGGGCTTTCCTTATTGTAATTTTGTTGATGAGTTTCTCGATGCATTATTAGGACAATGAAAAGGATCGTTTATTCTTAAAAGAATGCAATCTTTCGGTAAGAAAACAAATAAATACTGCATATAATTTGTTTTAACGACTTTTTTAAAATACGCTACGTAAAGTACCAGAATTTTCAAGGTATGCAACATTTCAACGACAAACAACCCACCAACTTGCCTTCATAAAGAGAACTTCATAAAGTCATTGTTGAGGGGAAAAATCGAAAATTTCACGTGCAATTAAGCGAAGGTAACCGTTGGCACTTTTATTGTTATGAATGAACAATGTTTTGAATGAAAAGAATTTATGGTTTTACTCATCGGTGTCGCTGCTCAGATGAAAGTCCAAGAAGCTACAAATATGTTTTTACACATGTTGGCAATGAACCCGACGAATGAAACTCCCCAAAACACGCCTCGGTCATTAGAAAACGCGCGCGCGGGGCCAGCCAAGTAAATTGAAGTCCAGTGCTTGTGGGAGTGAAAAAAGTTTGCTCGCGCGAGATGAATTGATCGTCCTATCATCGCCCTCGTACAATCTGCTGCATTACTAGAAGTACAAATGTAAACCACCAAGTACCAATAAATCTCGCGCGAGCGAGTATAACAAGCACGCGCGGGAAAAGAAAAGAAAAGGAGGAGGAGGAGGCGGCGCGGCGGTTGGAAACGGTCATTTAATTAAATCGTCTCGCATTAAGTTTGACAGCTCCGGTATCTTTACTGGCATCGTGTGGAGTCGAGCGAGATTCAGTCGATGTTTATTATCGATGTGGCCCTTTTTGCTCCAATTTTCTCCATTACTCGAACGCACTTTTTCTTCCTCTCTCTTTGCTGCGTGTGGGTGCGTGTGGGTGCGTGCGTGCGCGCGCCTCTCGCTTTTGTTTAATATGGCTTTAATACTTCTTGACACTCGTTTTTATACTCCTTATTACCCACATACGTTACGAAAATTCGTAAAGTGTTTGGGAAATTACAGCCGCGACAGTTCAATCCCATCGTCTTCCTAATAGTTTGGCAAATCTACTTTTCTATACGTAGTTCCTTTGATTAAACTTTGATTTGATTCGTTTAAGCTTAAACGCACATTTTCAAACATTTTATTCTAAAAGTTTGACTGACAGACGAATTTTAATATATTTCTATCCTTATTTCATTTAAGCTTCACTTTAATTGTAATTAATGTAACATATTATTGCCAAGAGTAGTTGATTAATTTTGCATTCTATATAACTTTTTTGACGATTGTGAACTTTTCTCTCCATTAAACTATAACTGGCGTACACTTTGTAATGGTAAATTCATAAACCACATCTTGCAAAGCAATATGATAATTATAATAGTAACATTATAATAACTAATATTTAGCGATTAATGACTGTACTATAAATGATTAGAGTAGATTGAAATTGGAATATTCCGTCGTATGAATTACGAAATGAAATTTTAAATCGATACTGTTTCAATTGATATTCTCATAAATTTATTTGAAAAATAGATGAATCATTTTGATTATTCAAGATTATGGGGATCAGGTAAATTTAGATGAAATTCAGATAGTTTACTTTTAATTTTAACTGTACGAGTATTAGATATATATATATATATATATATATATATATTAGTAAGTAGCCTTGGTCATAGAATAGATAAATTATTTTTTTTTTAATCCTAATGCATATAGAAAGAAAAAAGTATTGATTTCATTTACATTTATTGTCGTTTAAAGTGCAACTCGTCACCAAGTAAGCTTTTAATACTTTTTATCTCATAGATCCGTGTGGATCTATTATGTCCTATTTGGACAAACATTTAAGAAAAATATTCAACTCACCGGTATTAATTAATAAATTCATAAATAATTAAAATATTAATTAATAAATTCTTATGCACCACTTGGTTAAAGTTAATTAAATCCTAGTTAAAGTGTAGTCGTTTATATTTTTATGAAATTTATCAACAAATATGCCAGTTGTTAATTCATAAAGATCATCATTTGTTAGAGGACGTTAGATATCGAGTGTTCGAGTTTTGTAATTTCATACCTTTAATTTTTTATTACAAAAAAAAAAAAGAGAGAGCGTGGTATTTTGATATTGTAACGGGTAGCAATTATAATTCGGTTTAGTGAGAGTTGATTTATAGTAACTTTAGTACGTAGAATAATGAAACAGAGGTATTATATTTACAGTGTCATAAAGCAAATTTTGGTTTTTTCCTTTTTACTTGTGAAAAATGTCAAGATGAACACGGAGTGTAGAACATTGTTTAATATTCTCTTTCAAGTAAGGTGAAAAATTTCACCCTCACCATTAAAATCTACTTCATATTTCCAATTAATTAAACGATGTTATAATTACAAAAGGCTAAATTGCAGAATAGACTTATATTTATGCAGCTTTAATTCAGATTAGTATCGTCTATTTTTATTTTATATCTCAATTCCCATGAAATGAGATAGCTTTTATCCAGATGAGTATAAATTGATGAAATTTGTAAGAAATATTCTTGTAATCACCGACTTTTTCGATTATTTATACAATTCCCGTATACCACTAAACTAGAGAGAAATATAAATATAATTAAAGGAAATATTGTACTAATTTCTCTCAAAATACATAAAACTGTAATGGATTAATGTTTCGCAATTAAACTCTTTTTTTATAATCTTCTGAAAATTTAATGAAATTGCATAATTAAATGGAGCAAAATAACTTTTGCTATACTTGGTGTATATTTCAGAAGCACAAGCAGTTATTCATTATATGCGAATAAAATTTGAAAATTCTTCAATTATCTATAATTATGTAAGATGATATTTTGAGAATATTACAGATTTAAATGTTTATTTCATTATTTTATGATTCTCGTATAAATTATTCTTCGCGGTGTCAATTTAAGGAAAATAAATATGACAGCTTGAACTGGAAATCCTTGTAAATCTGTAGCTAATCTATTTTGCCACGAGGCCATCGACCCATCTAAGGCACAAGTTTAAATATTTTGTCTTTGATTTGTTATGAAAGTTAACTTCTTGCCAAATTCTACTAATATCTCGAGTTACAATGTTGACGTTCTGGATTATATGGTCCGACGAACGCGTGACTATGAAAAAATGTGTATATAAATGCACTTTGATTTGCATTGATACAAATTCAGTTTCATTATTGACAAACGTCTAGGAGAGAGCAACACCATGACTTTTCATATGCCATTACAAGGCCTGTTGTTCTTCTCTATAATGTTCAAACCATTTAAAACTCTTATTCTAACAAGTACAACACTTGAGATCTTCAGATGAAAAGCGCGAACAAATGTTCGACTAAATAGCTAGAAAAAGAGCGCTTTAAACAAAAAATTTAAACAACTTTAGCTTAAAATTTATTGGCCTGGCAGGATAAATACTTGTTTATCTTCGCAGGCAAATAATAAAATTTTGAAGTCGGCAAATTATGAATGGCGCGACGTATGACACTCGAATTCGTGCATTCCTCGACGAAATCGAGACACGAAAAAGCCCAATCAAACCGCGGCGTTACCTCGATTTGGTGTGTTGGGAGGTGGAGGAGGGGGAGTAAGGTAGTACAAGTGGCGTCGCTCGTAATCGAAAGTCAGTTCTTCAATTTTGAAGCTCTTCGCGGCGTATAATTTGAAAATTCGTCGCGCACTCCCGCGCAATATTTCAATTCTCGTATTCCCTCCGGCTATCCCCCCCCAGCCCCCAGCCCCGGATTACAAGAGGATTACGGCAGGTTGCGAACCGCGCGGCGAAAAATGCAGGAAGCGAGTTGGCAGAGGGAGAGCGGAATGACCTGCCCGAGGAAAAGAAAGAGCACCGCTGCTCCAGTTCGGCTCCCCCTCGGCCCCTGCAAATCGACAAGAATGCAGCGCGACTCGCGTTATATACCTTTCATTCTCGTTGCCCCCCTTCTTCCCCCCCCCCACCCGCCCTCATTCTCTCGCCTTCGTGCTCCGCTGCTCTTAATGGCCGAGCCTCACTGTTGCGCCGGTGTGTGCGTGCGCTCGCGAGCCGCTAAAAATGCAAATAATCGGGCAATGAAAAGACACGTGTATGAGGTAACGAGGAGAGATTCGAGAGAGATTGGATGTGGAAGTAAGAAACTATGTATGGTGGGGGACTGCGGGAGTTTTTATTTACTTTGCGATGGATAACGAGTTGACTTTACAAAGCGGTGGAAGTGAAGGTTGATAGCCCAAGTTCGGCTTGGCAATTAACCGCTCACAATGGCTTCATTCTCAAAACTAATATCCACGCTATAAATGGACTGAAATTAAGTGTTAAGTTATGGTTGAAGAGTGCATGGAGGGCCGAAATTCACAATAATATTGGAAAGAAGCAATTAGTGGGCGATGATGGTTACAAAAGGGTTGGAGCAGCCGATAGTGATGTATTGAATAATGTTGATGTACCAAATTGTTTTTATATTTGCTGAAATGATAAAGTCCAGGGGTGGGGAGAGGCTTGGCGCGATAAGAAATGCATTGCTCAATTTAAATAACTTTGATATTAAATCAGAATGCGCGATAACTATTCTTAACTGACCGAAAACTGGATTCGTGTCGGTATGTTTCCTTTGTGTTGGTCAGTAATTTGTATTTTTTCAAGCTCTCCCGGAATGTTATTATGATTTTATTTTAAAATCGAGACAGCGATGCCTTTATTTTTACACTCAATGGCCTTAATTATACGCAAAAATGTTCGAATAGTCATAAAGGTTGGCGAATTCTCTAAGCGCAGCTTACTCAACGAGAATTTTCAATCGTCTAGGTAGACAAATAATTTCAAAAAAACATTACGGGCGAACGTACGACTTGGTCATAATTTTTTTAAATACAATTTATTATGCAAATTTGAGCGCGGGTAATTAATATATCGATCCTGTCAACCGAATTTTATAAAAATAATATTTAGGAATATTATTTCTGGCCTTAACAAGCTTCGCATTATATTTTTTCGTCTAATGGTCCATATAGAGAGGTTTTTCCTTTTCTTTTTTTTTTCTCTCTCCCTCTTTTCGCGTGCATATTATTAAGATTTTAAGCGTATATAAGTTTCTCTTTGGGAAATATGAAAGGCATTAAAATATTTTACACTACACATAAATGTCTTTTTTTACGTAAGAAATGAAATTGTATTCAAGTGTAGAGGCAATTAAAAAGTTTAATAAAATATTCGAACGAGAATTCCGAGCAAATTAAATAAATGAATAAGATTGAAATTACATTATGAGATATTTGTTAAATAGCGATCATTCGAATTGAATAATTCTCTGCCGCAAAAAGGTCTAATGTTCAATTAAATTTGCCACAAGGGTACATTGTACGAGAGCCGAAAATTGGCTTTTACATTCATTCTCATAAGCCTCATTAAATCTTACAATCAGCTTTTTTTAACATTATTTAGCAATCGCGCGCGCGCAATCGGACTCCGAGTACCGATTGTTTTAATCAAGTTTTTTAACCCACTTTTCAGAAACTATCGCTCTCGTAATTACAGTCAAGTGAGCCTCGGTAAATGCGAAGGAAAGCCCAATATTGATCACGTGGGCTTGATTATCTTGAATCTAAAAAAATCGTAAACAACACGCAATGCCACGCACATTTCACTCGAAACACAATGCAAGGCGCCATCTACTAAACGTCCGACCACCAATTCCGAGTGCGTCATTAGGTCTCAGCTGAAGGTACACGCTCATGTAAACGATAAACGGTAGCTGCGAATTTATAAGCCAGCCATGAATTGGCAATATGGAGCTTCTCGTGCCACGATGACTCGGAGCTGTGAAGCACGTCACACAGGCACAAATACACACACACGCGAGAAACTGCTTGGATAACCCCACTCGGGACAAAAATACTTGGCGGCTCATTTAGTTACAATGGGGATCTCATGGCGCTAACTCAATGATATTAATTCCTATTCATTATTAATATCAAGTGCTCGTAGGGCATGCATTTGCCACGCGGATTGCAATTCGTAACTCATTGGACGCAGGTCCTTTTTCACAATGGCCATTAATATATTATTATCATTTTAGGCAACGAGATGACGAAAAATCGTACGCATAGATAAATAGTTTCAAAGAGCTACATTTGTCATTTGGGAGTTGAATGGTCCAACATTCATTGAAAATTATCTGTCCTACTGGTCGATCGAGGCTTCGTACGTTAACGGCCGACTTGATGATAAATTAAGCGATTAATTAATTAATTACTTGTTGCTTAAGCGAGCGTCCTTAAATGTAGCATAAACGATACGAGCGTTTGTTAATTTATTTGTCTTTAAATGAGAAATAATGACAAATATTCGATGAATTTTAGATGGATAAATGGCGCTCTACTTGAATTAACATTGTAAGGCTACGTTAAGCTTTACTTAGAATATACAGTTTTTGCATTGCAATAACGTGTATGGTGTCTAAAGCTTCAACATCAACAGTTAAATGTCAACTTGCAATTGTTGATCTGGCTTTTTCTTACTTTTCTTCTTCTTTTTAATATCAGAAGTAATGTCTAAGCAGACGTAATGGCAGCTAAAAGGGCGCACCCGAGATTTCGATTATGAAAACGAGACAAAGATAATAAGATAACATGATGCAGATAAAATCAGTTAAAAAACAAAGTTGGCATTGCAATCGAGGCATTTAAGTTCTTAAATGCTCTCGTAAATGAAAGGGAATAGAAGCGTTGATATTACACGTGGAAAATAACAATAACAAGAGTTGGCAAGAATTTACAAGTTGCATAAAGTTATTGAGTCGATTAGGAAGGATTTCTAAGTTACGTAAAAAGTGATGGGGGACATCGAGGACGATTACTTATAGCGGCATTAAGCTTACTTAGTAAATGAAGAAACTTTTTGATAAGTTATTAAGTGTACGTGAAGACTAATCTGAAACAATAATCCAAATGAAATTAATACTCTTGTGAGTCACGCTAAGGATGCTGGTCTCAAAGAACTGTTTATTCGATCGTAAGAAGAAGTCTTCTGAAATTAATAATCTAATTATCGAATGAATAGAATGCGGATTAGCAGCGTGAGTCACATAAATTCATAAATTTATCTGTTCCGCGTGGGCTAAGGAGATCACAGCCCGAAATTATTATTCCGATCGTTGAGTAGGAAGATAAAACCGACTGTGCTATATATACGTGTATATATATATATGTGTGTATATATATCAAAATTTGTGTCGGGGTATTACAATAATAAGTTGACAAACGACACGAAGAGGGAAATTAGGAGAAGATTGCATTCCAAAATGCATGCGTTTACTCAGTTAACAAACTGTCGGAATCTCGGCTTTTATTACGAAATTAGATAATGGTGAGTCATGAGGTAGTAATATCATCGGAAGTCTTACGTGAATGTGAGACATATGCTTAATAGAATATAAAGAGCATAATCTCGGGAATATTTTGAAATAAATTTCCCGATTCGAGATATTTTCGGATAAAACAGGCCCGCGATAGTAGCCAACGTGCATGCAAGAGCGCATTGCAACAACAATCGCGTGCTCCCCAATATTACAAGGTTAAATAAATCATCCGTACTCTCCAGCCTCGTACAATTGAAATTAAAAATAAGAACGAAAAGCAAGAAAAAAAAAGAAGAAGTGACATTAAGAAGAGGTTTAATTGATCGACGAGCATTGGCGAGATTTCTCCTTCGGCATCGTAACGACAATAATCAGATATAATCTTAAATGCGCGGGGAATATATTTGGGAGGATCGTTGCTCAGGATTGGAATCCTTGAAGGAAGCGAATCCTTCATAAAGTCCAATACGTCACCTCGCCATTAAACAAAAATCTCAAATAACAACAAGCCGAACAATAAACAGAAGAGTATCGTACAAGAGCCTTGGGGGGGGATATGTCGAACGCCATCTCCACGGTTTCTCAACGGAGCAAAAGTTGGAAGTGATTTGGGGTGGCGAGGAAAAGAGAGGAAAATTAGGCGACCAAACGAAGGGAAGAGGCAAGAAAAAGCTAGGATTTTATTGGCCACTTTGCATGCCCGTTATTTAACGCACAACCGCCACATTTTACGGATATCTAGTTACGACGTCGTTTGTATTTTAGAACTCGTTACGCTCTCCCACATAACTTGCGCACACACCACACACACACACTGCAAGTGAACATGTGTAAGCGAGCGGAGCAAGAGCCGCCATTCAACTCTTACTGAAACTCGTCACTCGCATCTTTTAGCGTTTATGTGCGCTTTATATTTATTCGTACATATCTTTCCTCCTTTCGTCCACTCCCCCCCCCCTGCGACCTAACTCTCCACCTCCCAACCACCCGCTGCCTCTCTCTCTCTCGCTCACTTGGTTTTTTTTCTCTCTTCTGTTCTGCAAAGCCTTTTTATTGTTATTCATTGCTCTTTTAAGAGTATTACAAAATACGCCTTCTTAATGACTCGTAAAATTTGTCTTCTTCTTTTTTTGCTTTATCGTACACTTGTCATCGGCAGCCGCGCTGGATACTAAACTACTACAATACAAACGTAAAGTCTCGCGGTCGATTATGCTGGGGCATTGGGCATTTTGGAATAAATGAGAAAATTTGGAAAAATTTTCCCCACATTTTTATTTACTTTATGCAATGTTATTTATTATATCTCGGGTGGATAATCTTTGGATAAGCTTACATTTCCTGGCCAAAGCAATCGATTTAATAATTTCAATTTCGAGATGTTAAATTTATTTGATCGGCCCGAAAAAGCCGACATTTACGTGCATTAATATAAACTTTTATGTTTATTTAATTGACTCTCCGTTAAGTTTAATATTTTCATAAATATTGTCACTAATAGTTATTGCAAAGTCAGTTAATTAATGGCGAGTAAAATTCATTCCTATAAATACTGTATTTCTTTGGATTGCAATAAATTATTCGGTCGTTTAATGTAATCATTAAGCAAATTGCAAATCTTATTATTATTTGTAAACAGAAAATATTTCGTAGCCTCGACACTTTAGTCTTTTCTTCTTATAATTTCATTTCCCTGTTACGCAATTGTAATACCTCTAAAATTCATATTATCCCTGCTAAAGGAGAAAGCTAAACAAAACAAAAAACAAAAAAAAAAGAAAAAATCATTCATTGTAAATGTTTAAAAATGCTCAAATACTATGAATACGGGAGAAATTTTTAAAAAGAGGGTTGAATGTGTGAATGTGTAGAGTTTTGAGGACAATTATTAGATGTCTGGTGTAGATTTCATATCCGTGTTGGAATGAGAAACCCCTCGGATGTGGGTCAACATTTTTAAAATAAAAATCTCCCTTTGCTTAGAAATTCACAAATTTTCTTTCCTCAATATCAAATCTGTTTTAAAAGATCTATGATTCGATGTTTGTCTCTCGATATAATCTTTCGTATCGTGTGTAGTTAATGTTACATAATTAGGTATGTGCGTGATGGCATTTTGCGTAAGGCTTTGCTTTGCCGTGCGTGCGTGTGTAATTTGTTTCATACGTAATAAATTCGCAAATCATTAAAGAAATATAAATCAACATGATTATAGGCGTTTTTTTTTTTTTTTTTTTTTTTTTTTTTTTTTTTTTTTTTTTTTTTTTTTTTTTTTTTTTATATATTCGTTCAAATTTAATTGAAAGTTAGGTAAAACTGTAGTTTTCATATTATCTAACAAAGTGTCTCGTTCATTATACAGATTAGTGTATTGAGATTTTCTCGCGGATAATCCTTCGCACGTCCTTATCTATCATTATATTTATGAGATTCGCTCGAAGGAAAGAATTGACGCTTCAATTTGCGTTGCCGCACGATCTAATAATTGAATCAAATCACGCAATTTCATTTAACTAACGTATGGATTTGCCTCGTTAATTAATCTAATATTTTGTGATATTGTATATTGTAAATATGATTATTTTTCTTTAAAACACGATGAAGCTTGGGATGGGAGATACAGAAACATATTGAAAAGGCCCAAAACCAATTTGTTTCTATTTAACGAAACTAAAGTAATAATAACGATTGAACAAACTCGTTATCAGCGTGTATTCAATCCATAATTTTAATTCGATGAATTAATCTTCGAGTAGTTGATCGAGTATTTAAAATTCGGATCGTGTAAAACAAAGGCGTAATTCGATAATTTTCAATCTTCAAATTCTTCAAAATATTGCACACACGCTGCCTTCTGCGATGGGATTCATCATTAGAAATTCAGACAATCTGACCTTCGCGATATTTAATAATGTAGATAATAATGTAGATATTTAATAATGTAGATTATTATATTATTATCCTTGTACTGACACGACAACACACGACATAACCGCATCCTTCCGTTAACTTGGAAATCTTCACACTTAAATAATGCTCAATCTTTTGGCGTGCCCCAGCCTCTTCCTTCCTTCTTTTTTCTCTCCCTCACACTCGCCAATCAATCGACATGTAGATTTGCACACGTGCCCGCGATAAACGAGCGGCAGTTCTTTTTTTTTTTTACGTGCCGACGGGTACTTTGTCCGCTTCAGCATAGCGTAACCAGTCGAAGAAGGTTCGCACTTTTTTATAAATTGATTCTATCATTAGCCCTCTCGCTCGCTGCAGAATCTCGCGACGAGGCTGCGGAATTCACATTTAAATTTTGTATTTTCGGCAGGGATCGCCGCGCTTTAAAGCGCCCTGCTAGCGAATTGCCAATCGTTTTTCGATTCGTCGTTTACGCTCGTCGTGCACCGCCAAATCCTAGAATATAATCATAAATAACAAATTAGCCCCTGAATTCGTCTCCACGCTACGGCCGTACATTACTAATACCAATAAACATCATGTCGTTGTTGTTCTTGTTATTGTCGTTGTCGTCGTCGTGGTTATTGTTATAAAGTTAGCTCTACGTAGGACTTTGTTATTCACGACCTCGCACTGGATAAACCAAAACATCGTCGATGATTCATCCCGGCGTTAATTCAATGGGCTCCGGAGGATTGTTTGAAAAATTGCCGTCAATAAAGTTCACGCCTTTTTCATTGGGCGCGGGCTATTACAAAGGTGGAAAATTAATGCGCATCGGGGCCTTAATCGCCATGAAAAGCATTCTATTGATAACCGCAAAAATGCCCAGAGTCGATTTAAATTTTCCCAAGGGAATGCCTTATCGGCAATCGTTTATCGGCTCACAAAACGATCGCTATCGGCTCATTCGCCGGCACCTACGCGCACTCGCAAGACGCCCCGATAAACAATGCACTGTAATGGGAATCGGTAATTTCCCCCAGCTGCGCGAATCCGTCATAATCGCGCGCATCGTTCAAAGTCCATTAGTCGGGGCGCGCGCGCGCGCACGCAAAACAGCCAGTCTAACGAAGAATTACGATATCCGCGACATTTGACGCCTTCAACGCGTCCGCTCATTAATCTTTCTTGGGCGTACACGTGCGCGCTCAACCCACCCCACCCCCAACCCCACCCCGCACCCCTCTCGCCCGCCAACCTCCTCGCCGCCCTGCTGACAAACTTACGCCTCGGTGCATAATAGAATAAACTCGCGAAAAACGCGCGCTCGGGCGAGAGAGTTACTCTGTGTCTGTCTGTGTGTGTGTGGGTGTGTCTGTGTGCGAGCGAGCGCGGTAAGACGGCGCGGGAGGAAGGGTGGTCGAGAGAGAGAGAGAGAGAGAGAGATATTGAGAGGATGAGTGGGAGTGGGAGAGCGAGAGCGAGGGAGATGGTGGGAGGGAGTCCGCGAGTAGTCGGACCCCTTCCTTTCTTGCTCATTCATGTCGCGCGCTCGCTCACTTACTCACTCACTTTTACTTGCAATGTGCGCGCGCAGAGTCGATTAGTATTCGTGCTCGAGCATTATTAGCTTCTTCATTCATGCTTGCTCCTTTTTTCCTTCCCGTTTCTTTCTTCGGAAGAAAGAGGAGACAACGATTTTTTGTTCCTTTGGGTGGGGATGGGGGCCGGCCGCGGTGCGGGAGGGGGGACCACCGAGAGTATGGAATACGCGAGAGATTATTTTTCAAGCGTAAGCTGAGAGCGATTAACTTGTTGCGAATGCCTTGGTTAAGTGGTATCGAGTGCTCTTTTATTTTCGTCAATTTACATGTAATTGCATTTTGTTAGCTAAACAATCCCGGAGTCGAGTGTAAATATCGCACGAAACGCTTTTATTTGAGCGCTGAAAGAGACGCTCTTATCATCAGGCTCAATGCGGGGTTTATCACCTGTTAATAATCATCAATTAGCACTTCGTTTGTCGCAGCTTAAATACAAATAGCTTTTTCTTGGCGGTGATGGGGCCGGCCCAAGTCATATATTGATTTCATCACTTGCCTCATTCATTCTGAATGCCTGAATTTATCTTTCTAACGAGTAGGCTTTCGTATTATTTACGCGCCTTCTTTATCCAAATAAATGCCAGCCAGCAGAAAATTTGTGGATATTCCTTTTTCTTTCTGTTGTCGAGTTTGGTCTTGGCAGAATTAACTATGTCATCATTAATTTTCCTCGAATTTCTACGGGAGAGGCGGCGCAAGTATATTGTAAAATCGCGTGGAAACATGCTTGAAATGTTGATAGAGCCTTATATTTCCAAAGAACTTATCGACTCGGACGATAAACTAAAATACATCATTCCTCACACTTTACCATGAATAATGCTTTTAAAAGCTTCATTCGTGATAAATTTTAAACAGAGCTTGTAAAAGGTATCCTTACATGCCTATTTCTTACATCTTATGCGAATATTGGTAATCGAAAAGATTTAAAATTTTTCTATTTCGCTTTTAACGCTAGTTTAAGCAGATATTAGGAATTAATTAAACTTGGTTGGAAATTGTCCTATTGCAGGCGAATAAATATTTATTAAATTCAATATTAAAGTACTTTATAAGCATTGAAAAAGTATTTGGAGACAAAATTCACCTAATGTATCAGATGTTTTCATACATTAGAAATTCCTTAATAAACACCGTAGTTTTTACATTCATTTTTATCTGCATCTTTCCATTTATATCGATATTCCCTATCCATTGATTTACGATTCATTTATAGAAATTGTATAATGTCGATTGACAAAACTAGTGTGCAATATATTTACTATCGAATCATGTGATTATGTATTGGCTGATAATAATTAAATTAATAGAGAATACGTTGATGGTAACGATGGTCTTCGGCTGGGTAATTTTTCTCCACTTAAAAGATGCCAAATTTTTTTGTAAGTGAGATTAGCTCGTACGTTACGTCCATCTTTCTCAAATAGATCAATGATTTCAATAAAGCTTAACTTCAGTTTGTGAATTTATTATTTTTTTTAAAAAGTCTACTTTTCGACGCATCCATTTTCCAAGCAATAAAACGATAAGAAATTCATCTGATTATTCGTCTAATGGATTATTAGGCGACAATTGTAACAAAGCCTTTGTCATGATTTACTTGATTACGCAATTGCTGTAATCAGAGTCTTACCCATGAGAGTTGCATATTTTTCCACATAAAAAAAGGAAAGGAAAAAACGAATTATGAATTAGCCATTGTTATCGCTAAAAAAAAAAAAAAAAAAAAAAAATTCAACCCTTACATTATTACTTTTGCCAAGTCTACGAAAAAAACCTTTTGCAATAAATTATGCACGGCAAGCATTATCGACAAAGTTAAGCAGCTCCGCTTGTGGTTAAAACTTGGCCGAATGAATACTGGCCGCCCATATTCACCACCCAGCAATGGAAGCTCATTAACTGCCAAACTTTAACGACCACGTTGGCACATCGCACCCCTCGCAAGCATCTTTTCACCATAGTTTTCATTGGGGATATGGAAACGCGAGACTCGCAGTGCCGCGTCTCCTCGCGAATAAAAAAAATACGAAAAAAGGAATTCTCCCCACCCCCCCAAGACCCTCGATTCCTTTCTCAATAACACGAATGGAACTAACATTGAGAAACCCGTCCTCTGTTTCAGGATGCGCGGCCTCGAACTGCCGGACCACCAGCAGCATCAGCGTCAGTATCAGCATCTACAGCAGCAGCAGCAGCAGCAGCAGCAGCAGCAGCAACAGTATCAGTATCAGCAACATCAGCAGCAGCAGCAGCAGCAGCAGCACTTGCCAAATTCACTCGTTGGGTGTCCGGGTCTCGGGCCCCGGGGCCAGCCCGACGCTTCCTAGACGTGGTGGGACACCACCTTATGAGGCTGAGGGCCGGGTGCGACGGCGCCCCTGGCGGCAGCACTAAAGTCCCCGGGATGGTGGCCGCGGCCGGGCCCCACTGGGCCCCGGCTCACTGAGCCCTGTCCGCTCCGAGAGGGAGAGGCGCCGCCGAGTGCGGGACGCGAGAGTGCGTGAGGAGGGCGGCTACTATCGAGGGTGCAAAGTCGAGAAGGTGGCGAGAGCCGAGGGAGTCAGGATGCCGGGGTCGTCGCGCGAGCGCAGATGGGACCGCGCCAAGTGGCCCTCGGCCTGGCTGCTCTTCCTCCTCGGCCTCCTTCTAGCCCTCGCCGAGGTGGGGGCAGAGGGGGCAAGGACCGCCGCCACCGCCACCGCCACCGCCACCGCCGCCGACGGGACGATTAATTCCTCGAAGCGAGGGGGTGAGTTCTCTCGAATTTTTTTCTCATCTCGTTCGCTGTTAATGTTGGAGCTTAACGCCGCGAATCGCCGCAGTTTATCTTGGTGCCAGTCATTTGGCCTCTCCCTCACCATTACTTCCCACTCACCGGCCCATGCGATTTCTCATTGATTATTGGACTACTTGAGCATCGAGGGGCCGGATTTACTGTCGCATTTAACTTCCTTTAATGTAGCGCAACTCGGCTTTTTGCAATGGAGCGAGGGTGGCCGGGGAGTGGGATTAAAAATTTACTTCACCAAAGTCAGCAGCGCTTTAATGGGAACAAGACGTCCTAGGAATAATGCGAGCGATAATAAAACGGAGAAAAGCGTCCGCGACAGTCCTCCTTATCTATAAAACATAGAATTAGAATGTATTAAGGGGAAACTTGCATTTCGGACACGAGCTAACGCACTAATATAATGCTGAATATTCATTAGGAGAGTGGGTTTTTTACTTTTCAAGCGTATTCAATTGAAAAGTATAAAAGGAAGTTGGCCGAGGTATGCAGGATTTTGTATAAAAGCTTATAGCAATTTCAAGAAAGTAATTCCAACATACTTTTTATCGCTCGGTAATATTAGCTTATGGGGAATGGTCGGTGAGAGTACATTGATCGAATAATTAACGAATACCCACGCGAAAGACTATTAAGATGTATTAAGATTTTTAAGATTCGACGCTTTCATTAAAAGTGACTATGAATATGAAATCTTTGTACATTTTGCGCATGAAATGTTGCCGATGCGTGCAACCTTTAATCATTAATTATACAATTTACATGACATGTCTTTTAAGTTTCCTATATATATATATGATATATTGTATATCGTTATCGGGGTTAGTCGCTAATTGAAGATTGAATAATTAATTGAATTAATAGTTAATTGAAGATCGAAGATTGAGTCGTATCGAGGAGAGACAAAATTCTCATTTTATAAGCGGTATGAAAATATCAAGTAATATGATCCACGGTTAAACAACATTATCAACCTCCTCGTTTCATAATGTGTATTTAATAATAATGCAAATTCTTTCGCGAAAGATTATTTACCAAAGAAAATTGTATTTACAATAAAAAATCACGACATCAGAAATTCTCGTTCAATTTGCTTTGACTTACCGGGGTTTAATTAATGAAACGATTGGTAATAAATAATGTACTTATGCCACCGAGCTTTTTTGTTTATTAATGCTTTAAGAAATTATGTGAAAATTGCACAGTATTTTATATTGATATTGTAGGAGATAAGATCAGGCCGAGCGGTTAGGTTGTTATTTTAAATGCTTTTCACGTGAGTTATAATCCCTTTCAAATAAACCGTGCTTAACAAAACCATTAATAAATAATATCCATTAAGATGATCCATAAAATGTCAATAAGATGAGCGTGATCATTTAAACGATATAATAATAATGTCGTTGTCGTCGTCGTCTTCGTCGTCGTCGTCATTGTTGTTGTTGTTGTTATATTACATTGTACATATTATATGATAACGTGTTCTCAGTATGAATATAGAATCCCTGTACGTTACCAATTTACAAGAGTACACACTTGTAATAATTATTTATTTTTCTATGAAGAACACTGTGTATAATTAATTTAATTTTCGTACAAAAAGCTAATTTATTTCGATCAAACAACCAACGACTCTTTACCCAACCATTTCCAGCACAATATAATAAAACCCTTTAAAGTCTCGTAGTTATTTCATCCCATTATTTTTCAACGTAGTAGTAGTAGTAGTAACATTATCTTCAATTTACAGTATTTTTTAAAAGATTACAGTTATTTAAAGTCGAGGAAGGGCGGAAAAGAAATTAGATTTTTTAACTCGTGTATTAATTAGAAAAAGAAGTTATTTCTTGGTGCGTGGCCGTTTTATATACCGTTTAAAAGACAATTACATGCACTTCAATAAGTTGTTATTTTTCCTTGCCAGCATTTTTAAAATAGTGAGATCGAACTTTCTGTTGATTATGCTTTTCTTTGCCGTGAGTAAAGAGTCCGATCAGGCGTATAATTTCACAAAATGTATGGCCTACAATCAGCCTTAACTAAATGAAAAAAAACGAAAAAAAAAAAAAAAAATTGAAAAATGAATGCAGTGCCTTAGCGCAATGCTTGTATTTCCACCAAAGACCCGTAGTAGGTGCGCACTTAATTAAGAGCAAATTACAGATCGCCACAATCTCATTGCTTTTATGACGTGAAATCGGCGCCAGGCAGCGCTCGCGCCACAAATCTCCATTGCCATTGATGATAAGAAAAATTTGCTCATTGCTCGCTAATTGCGGACAAATGAATTACGCCAGTGTCAGCGAGACGCACTGCTATTCCTAGGCACATTGTTGGTCGGATCTAGCGATCCCCGCCAACAAAATAACGATCGATTATCATTCTCAACGCTCTCACAATCTTTTCATTGCTCTTTCATTCAATAGGAGCAGCGCCGGCATCCTTCCTCCTAATAATTCCTCGCTAAATAACAGTCTCCGCTCCCTATGAATATGTTATGAATCGCAGGAAAATTATACGTGTCGGACAATGGGGGGCGATGCGTACGACATGTGTTTTATATTTAGATTATTAATCCACCATATGGCCTAGTGCTTAGTGTGTCTAGTCGAAGCTCTGGCGTTTCGCAATTACGACCTCACAATGCCTTCCCCCCCACCACTTGCAATATCGACTTTGCTCTGGCTGCGTAAAAACAATCGACGCTCGCACGATATCCGAGATTATTCGCTTATTTTTAAATTGGGCGGCGGGGTAGAGGGGGGTGGGGTGGGGAGCACGAGTTAAGCTGAAAATCAGAATCGAGTGTGAAAGATGAGGAGAGGAGAGCCGCCGTTGGTCGGTAAATGTCATTGTCGATTAACCGAATCATTTACATTTCAGTATTTTTCAATATTATTGGCATTTGGTTTGAATATACGGCACCGCGTCAAAAAAAAAAAAAAATCATAAACTTCTAGTTGGAAGTAATAAAAAATGCTTTTGACAAAATGAATGCAACGCGATGTAAAATATAATATAAGGATGACGATGACTAAACCATCAAGACGAATTCTCGTTATATATACTCGATAAAACCAATATATATATATTGGTTAGAAGCTTGTAAAAGTAAATTATAATTGAAAAATTACAATTTAACAACGGCATTAGAAAATAATGTCTTTACTACGAGCCCATTGCAATGCTTGAGCGTTTGTTTATAAATTTTTCGAAAAAATCGAATCGAACGATTCATCGACAAATCGTTAGATCTCACAAATCCTAATCCGATAGATGTAATTGTATATTTATAGATTTCTCTTTCTAGCCGGCAAAGAGTTCAATTCAATTTTTCACGTTTCACCAACTTTCAAAATACATCAGAGTTCTCTTTTTAAACTCAACTCCTTGCCGTATTGAGCACACTTGTTAATGAAGAAACATAAAGCCTTTACATCTTACGTAACGAATAGTTGGCTATCTTCACACAGCTGCTTAATTCCTCAAAACGAAGTTATTAGAAACAAAATAAATAATTCAGAAGCTGCAGTATGGTAAGCACAGCGTTGACTAACATTCGAAAGTATTATGTAAGAATAGAGACGAGCTGTAAAGTTCTACAATCACGGAAAGCGGTTAGTTTCCAGTATCAATAATGCAGTGCACTTCATTAAGTGAAGTGAAGTTGTAATTCAAATGTCCGCTTCTCCCTTTCGCTAAAACCGAGACGTCGCACGGGGAAAAACAATGCTTACGTAATGGGAAGCCGAGGCGCAAAAACGAGCCGATTTGGTCTCTCGCTCACGCGCTTCTTTGCATATGTGGTCGGGTCGATATTGTCGTTTTCTTTTTCCCCAAGACATTTCTGGAAAACGATTTTTTATTTTCACGTGGCGCAAATCAATGTGCATGCCAGAAATTCGATAAGAGGCCTCGTTTTACGAGCGCTTCGTTTAATAACAAAAGTCGTGGCTCATTGTGCCCGCATAGACGCTCCCTATAACATTTAAACGAGCATTTATCATTTTTTTGAAGATGAAAATTAAAAGAACAAAAATGTGCTACTTTTTTTTTTCTTTTTTAACGAGAAATTCTTTTACAAGCAGCGATAGAAATCAGAATTGCAATGAAAACTTGTCCCCAAGTTTTCCGTCCAATCTTTTATATCTCTAGTAGACTCCAATTGTTTAACTAAATAATTTAATTTTATTATTATTATTATTATTAGCATAGTTGTATACAACTGATATTAAAAATCGCTGTGTTGTTGACAATTAAGTAACTTTAAATGCAGTTGCTTCCTATGAAGTCCGCTAATGAAATTTTGAAAAATTTTTACTATATACTCCGTAATCTTTTAAATGTCTACCGTGGCTTACTTAAAACTTTTCTACTAAAACTTTAAAGTAATTGTATTGTTCAGATATTATTAACATTTTTCAGATGGCTACGCCATCAAATTTTCCAATGCCTCATTCCTCAGTTATCTTGACATAATAGTCACGTTAAAATTGTTTATCGATGATTTCGAACTGAATCAATTATTTTCTAATTTGATAAGTGCCACACGGTATTTAAGATCTAACATAGATACTTGTGTAAGTAGGTGTGAAATGAATGGTGTATATGTAATCTAAAATATTTACCGAAATGTAACAACAAGTCGATCGTCACCGTAACATCAAAACAAAAAATTTATTCAATGTCCATATGTCAATAATATTGATGATGCTTGCGACATGTAAATATACAAGTAATTATTATCGAGTTTGGTTGTCAGAAATTTTCATTGAACAAATTCCACAAATATAGCCATTATGTTATCGAAACTAGTCATTTTCTCAAAATTTTACACAAAGGCATTTTCTGTTTCAAATTCCATCATGATGAATAAATATTTATTAAACGTATTTATTAATTAACTAACTAATGAAATTATTTATATGATAAAATATTTACACACCAAAGCAATTACAATTAATTTGTACATGAGAATATACGTACGTATCGATAGATCAAGGCTTGGTTAAATATAATTTTATCGCATTGTGCTTTGCAAACATTATCATAAGATATTATCTAATATATTTACTCTTGTTCTCATCTGTAATTTACATTTAAATATAGATTGTACTTTAAACTATGGCGATTAATAAGCGAGAAATCGTAAAACTAAATGAATGAAAAGATTATATATATGTATATATTAATGGCAAAGAGAATATTTTATTATTCCAATATTTCACAACTTTTTATTAATAAATTGCATAATGTGAAACGTGTAACTTTGTGAAAATTTATCATCAAGATTTATCGATGTTTCATAACCAGATATACTTTTTTAAAATCAAGTATACACGAGAGATCTGCATTTGTTTGTTATATTTTTTTTAATAAATTTAAGAAAAACATAATTGATTATCATATTTTAATTCGTATTATTTATTATTGCGGAGAATTTACGAACGACGTTTAATATTGTCATCCAATAAATATGCCATATATTATTATATGGTTATTCACTCCAATTTTCGAATAATATTATGAGCGTCCACACGGCAGAGGTGGAGTAACGTGGATTTTGCACGAGTTGAAATATTCGTTTAATGAGAAACGAGTATTTATTATCGGGTAGATGAAAGGGGTCAATAATAAAAATGGGACTTATAAATCCATCAAGTGAATATGATGTTGAATCTTTGGCTTTAAGTTGTCTTCATTAGCCTGACGTGTAATCGTAGCTCAAAACTTTTACGCGAACGAGATTTTTGTAGATTTTAGATCTGTACGCATAACACCCAACGACCTTACTTACCCATTGCTATTTCTTGCTTAAAGACGCCAACAAGCAAAGTAAATAAAATAAAGGAAGCATATTAATAGTAAACTGAATATTTCATTATTTATCTTGCTATAGTGCGAACGTGGTATAGTTTAAGTCATAATTCCTTCTCTATTGTATATTGCGCGGTGTGGAATGCTCATTTTCATAAGGAATTATTAATCAATTAACTTTAAAGATTGCGCGATAAAGTGCGCGATTACCTATTTGATCTTGGATTAGAGGAAGTGCTTGTAGCCTTCATGGATTTGGAAAAAGTCGTTTGCAGAGCTCGTTTGCGTGAAAGTGTGGGTAAAGAAGCCTGGAGCTCGAATCGAAGCTGCACATTTAATAATTCCCAAGGCATTTGCGTGTAATTAGACGGCTCTTATGAAGACGAAATAAATCAGTTTATTCGACGAGAGTTGGCGTGGGAGTTGAAAAGGAAACAAGAAAAATGTTCGGAACCCCGTAATTCGAAGTTAAAGTGCACGCACGCGAAAGCTCCGTGTGCGAGGCAAGAGATGTGAGAAAATGGAAAAACGAAAGCAATTAATTCGTCAACAACGTAACGTAAAATTAATATAATCCGCCGGCATAAAAAGTCGATCCCCCCGGTAAATGAAAAAGGGGGGGAGAAAAAATGTGCCGCGGCGCGTCAAACGGGCCTATTTATAATGGAATACCGACATGATGAGCGAGAGGAATATTGTGGGCGTGCGTGTTGCGCATTCTGGATCAAGTGATTTCGTCTGGTCCGATACGTCATTCCCAGATCGATGACGGAATCGCCTTCCATCGGCGGATTCGCATTCTCTCCTCAATTAAAAAAAAAAAGGCAATAATACTTTCGGTTATGAGGCGCACCCACAAAACACGTGAGTAAGCGTATAATAGTGTAATGATGGAATAATGCCAGATGAGAAATATTTTTAAAAAATTAGCACCGTTACGTCACGCGTTGTTAAATGCATTTTCTCGGAGGAGTGTGCTGATTGAGGTTTGAAGCCGACGGGGGGGGGATGTATTCGGCTTTATTTTTAATAATGCACAGGGTTACTTAATAATTGCTAATTATATGCTTTCTCGTAATACTCGATGTTTCTATACTCACGATAGCAAGTTTAATGTTTTATTTTTCATCCTTTGTTTATACCGAAGGATATGAGAGACTCGAATCCGGAAAGAATTATTTTTTATTAAAATATGTAGCTATAAGCTTTTGTAATTGTATGTATGTGTATCATCATCCCTATTGTAGTTGAAGCTTATAAATTTCCGTAAGGATCTATATTTCACGGAGGATACTTTAATCGCGAAAAGTTCAAGTATAGAATATTATGAAAAACTATAATAGCGACATTATACATATATATATATATATATATATATATATATATATAAATATATTATATCTTTTTCGAAATGCTGCTTCTCCCACGAAGGAACTGATTAAAAGTAAAAAAATTAAAATAGGACACTCTTATAGAGTCGAGAGTTGTTTCATAAATATGAACCTCAACTTTATGAGACGACGATTATAAATTTTATATTTACGATTCGTATAACTTCAAAATATTTAACTTATGCTTAAACTTCTCGTAAGGCTATTGTCTCGAATAAAGGATATGTGATTGCTTATTTATTTGCAACTGTTTTTTTTTTCTTTTATCAGAATAATGTTAGTTACAGAATTTCTTAATCGATCTAATTGGCTTCGTGTGATCTTAATTATGCTCAATGTACATCATGAACATTTTCGCATTAAATTAACTCGGATATTGGAAGGCAATGCCACAATCAAGAATACAATGGCTTTATTTAGGCGTAATTTTAATAAGGAAGCCACATGTTTTCAAATTACATTTTCAAATAATGAAAATGTACTCACAGCCATTTCTTGAATTATTATTACATTTATCGATTGGACGCTACGTCTCACTTACGGATTTAACTATTGAACATTATAGAAAAAAATTATGTGCATTGTATATTACTTTATGTGACCAGAGCTCTCAATACATTTTGTTAAGAAGAATCAAAATTACCAACGAAAATAATTATATTAATTATGAAATTCAAGAAATAAATTAACGTTTAATAATAGCTGCTTCATTTCAATAATAAATCATTTTATCATTTTATAGTGAGTGGGCATTCAGTATTTATATTGAAAAAAATGAATTGTATATTAATGCTTTGAAACAAGTGCTTATTTTAAGAAATTCATGTTATATTAAAACAATCAAGGTTTTCGTTTTATGAGCTATAAATATTATATTTCATGTTATATATGAATTGTGCTGTGGATCATATGTTAACATTTTCGAAATTTTCTTAAATTATTCAAGCGTACATTAGTATTCTACCGATACGATTCTAAATATACTTTCGATTATAAAAATCAATTATTTCACAGTTGCATCATAATTTTAGAATACTTACATCTAAATATCGCTCATTACATAAATACCGAAGCATTGTACAAAGGTAAAAATTATATTTTATGTAAGTATTAAAGAAAAGTCGTAAAACATGATTATAAAGCCAATAATTCAATAATTCACAACGTATAATAATAGGAAAATTGTAATTGTTAATAAAAAATGTATAAAAATTCTAATTTATAAATCTAAGGCTCTAAGTACTGTAATCACCAACTGGCTTTTAATTTTGTTCCAATTAGAAATATTGCGATTGATTGAACAAAAAATATATTTACTTTAAATAAATAATACGTCATTAATTCATAGAACTAAAATTCTTGATTAATAAATCACATGGAACGATAACTTAGATTCTACATTTTTAACAGGCGAGATTTGTTTGGAGTTATACCGAGAATTTTTAAGCTCTGCCGCTTATAAATAATTTTGTACCTTATGTAATATGTTTAATTATTGAATGAAAAAGTGATAAATGTATTGAAAAAAATTATTATTCAACTGCAGTCTTGTACTTTGTGGATTCGATAATCCATAAAGTAGTTAAATTGAGTAAAAATAAAATTTTATAATTTACCCCATCAGAACTGATGCTAAAATTGAAAATTTTCGCTCGGAAATCTTTTATTGTTTTGAAAATCAAGGTAAAAGTACAGGCACATATAATTAATTTGAATAAAGTAAAGAAACATATCGTTTGCTTATTTAGCCTGTAACTATAACATGAGCTTAAATATTGTTCGGATAAGTGAAAAATGTGCGATTGTTTCGATTCGCTTTATAAAAGAAAAAAAAAAAAAAGTTCAGTACCAGTTGGCTTGAGTATTATCGTAAAAATAAGGCGCACATGTCAGCATTTGAGTAGCATACGATTAATACAATGTTCGCAAGTCTCATCTCCTTGTCTGTCGAATTAATTCCTCTTACTCTTATTAACAGCAATTTGCAGCGTTGGCGTCGCGATGAATGAAAATCGAAGATTATTATTTGATTATTATTACAATAATAATTATTATCATCTTTTGCCCCTTACTGTAAAGATATTGTTTTACCATGCCATATCGTTCGGATTTTCTAATTCTTTTGGAGATTTACGTGTTTGTTCTCGATTTATATATACATACATACATACATACATATATATATATATATATATTTATTTGTTTTGTGTTTTAGGTAAGTGGACTATTTTTGATAATTTACGTTCTGTGGATTCCCTCGTAATGTGTGAGTAATTTAAACATCATTAAACGTTGAAAAATCGAAATATTAGAAAGATAAGATTCAACGAGATACTATAGATTCTTAGTTATTACATTAGTTTTTCGTTTAAGCAAAAATATGTTTGAGCGTGATTTGAAATTGGAGAAGAGGAAAGGAACAGTGGGTAAGGAATGTGTTTTTTTTTATTGAAATTATATTTTCAATCGCGATATAATCCTTGAAGCAATAAATTATTGGAGCTATTGGAATTAGAATGAGCGAGTAAGTGAAAAATCTTCACTTTTAAAGAAAGTAAAAAGCATTCAATGATTTTTTTAAAGAAATTGAAACCACACGCGTGGGTGTTTATTTGCATAGGACCTCGGTCATTTAAAGTGACCCAGTGCCGCATTTCTGTTATCGATTTCACTTGTTCTGCATCCTGAATTCAGGGTGATTAAAGTTTTATTTTCAATTAAATTCTTTAATGCAAAGAGAAAAATTAAACATCGAGTGGACGACTCGTTGTAGTCTCTCTTTTTTTTGGAAGTGCAATAGATTGCTGAAGCTCAAGCAGAAATCTTGAGTTTAATGCATAAGAGCCTTTTCAAGCATATTTTTATTTCTCGTGTGAGTATTGTTTCATTTATTAAGGCACTAAAAGCAAACGAAGTTGGAAATTTCGTGGAAACAAAAAGATCCCGCGCAAAACATTTATGCGCATATAAAACTTATAAGGGAATTGTTAGAGATATAGATTTTGTCTTTCGATAATATTACGGCGAGGTCTTTATGGATGAAATAATCAAGTCAGCATTTTAATGTTTTTCGAAACAGCAATTAATTTACAGCCAAGATAATTGAGGCTAATGCCTGCCGATTCAACTGTCAATATCAAATGTTGAAAGCTTTTATTATGCATTCAAAGGCAGCTTTCTTTTCTTTCAAATATCATGTTTAAAATTTTACCTCGATTTTCCAATAATCCCTCTTTAATATATTCTAATGTCTCTCTCGATTATGTAATTGTCAATGATGCTCTGGGAATTTTACGGGGTATGCTTATCGCTACAAATTCGTAATATTTTAATGTACTATTATTAACTGTTATTAACATTCGAGTGTGATTGGGCCTGGCGGTGATTTGATAAAATTCAATCGAGGCAATAAACTTATGAAATCCGTACTTTTAGAACTAAGCGAGTACAACAATTTCAACTTGTAAATCATTTTAGCTGACGAATAAAATATTCAAAGCTTTATGGATCAGATACGACGTGTCGATTGGCATTAAATACGAGCATCAATGTCCCTTTACGGACATTACATAATAAAATGGATTTATTAATAAACACATAGTGATTTAATTTATTAAGAAAAAAAAAAGCCTCGTTAAATTTATTTTCACATCTATCGATGATACCAATAGGTTCTTATCTTTGTTGCGCATGTTTTACAATTAAAAATATATTTTCTTTGTGAATCGAAAAAATCCCTTCATCACACACGCGAATATTATTGCTAAAGTACAGTTTCACTTTATTTTTATGCGAAAGTGACGTAAGGATAATTGTAAATATGATACGTTGTACAACAGGCTTTCACACGTTTTTTAACGTGTAAAATTAGCTTGTACTTTGTAATTGAGATTCTAACCAAGTTTAAAAGCCCAAGACTTTTATTTTGTCAGCGAAACGATCGATAAGAAACATTTCATATAAAGAATTTCAACTCAATTAAAATTAACGCGAATAATTTGAAAACAATAACTACTCTCAATCCTAAGTGCTGCCCCAATTCCAGATTAATGCATTTCTGGCAAGGGCCAGATGCATTAAAGGGCATTTCGAAAAATTCAAATTTGAAAGAGGATAGAAGCTCCTAAAGCACGCACCGCAGAGATTTCAATGTAATTCGCCATCATCAACCCTTTTTCTCTCCCAAGCCTTTATAGTTACCTACCACTGAACGCCGCGTGACGTCTAAAATTGCGTTACACCCGGTTATTTACACGTACCGAACTACTAACCGCTTTGCCGTGGTTAATTGTATCTTCATCCTCTAATGCACGGCGATGCTTTAGGGTCAGCGACGCACAATTTCTCAGTGCACGACGCCCCCTCGCATAACTTTTCGCCTCTCAAATATCCCGAGACGCGCACTTTGATGTCGGGGAGGGCTTTTTCTCACTTCCCCCCCCCACTCCTTGTTTCCCTCGATTGTTAGCCCTGCGAATTCGCTTCCGACTGCCTCACTTGGGCTCGAATAATTGATCATTGTTGCGATCGAGGAGAAGGAGGCCAAGGCATAACACATTGTACGGCGTTGAATGATACATTAAATATTAAATAAATAGCCTTAGCTATCTGATGTTTGCTTCGTTATTTATAAGAATAATAAAGCGAGTGGCCGGGCGATACAGTTGGCCGGCTCCATTTAAGAGATCGAGTCTTCAGATAAATTGTGCATAAAGCATTTTTTAATACATCGGCAGCACATCGTTCCCTCGACGGACTTAGGAAGTGCACGAAAATCCACGCGAATCTTGCATTAAAGATGCATCTCCGTTAATAAAAATAAATTTATCCAACACCAATTTCCAGCAGGGCGCACGTATACGTGCTTTTTTCTCCCTCTAATAAAAATCCATTGGCTTATATTTACGGTTAACATTGTTACTTTACGTCTATTCGTTCCGCGATGTGACTTCAAAGGTTAACTTCAAGAATTAATGCCGTCTATCAGTAAAGTAATTGAGTCCTATCAGATTATATAAATGAGCTCAAGCATTTCGAAGCTGGCTGGCAGCCTCGTAAACCTTAGTCAGTAGATTGTTGTCTTCAATCGGCACAAGTATAAAATTTATAAAAAGTATTTGAAGACACTTGAGGCGTCTCTAGATAATCGCTGAAAATTTGTTGAAACTTCGAAGGCGCGCACCACCGAGAATAACTTATTCCTTCACGTTCTGAGAGCCAGCGGCCGTACTTATAAAATCCTAAGAGAAAGCACATTTATAATCACAGGCTTTCGCGCCTTTCAATCGACTCGCTAAGACGAGGTGTCTTCATGTAATAATTACAGCGCGACGATGTAAAATAAACGTAAATAAAGACTTGGCCACTGCCACGGCGGCGGCGGCGGCGGCACAATGGGCCATAAGAGTCACATTCTTCAAACGTCGTCGAATTCGTAATTTTCCAATTGCGAAAAATCCTTCCGAGATCCCAATGATTTATTCTCGCGCTAAAAAGTCCAAATGGAATGCTTTAAATTATCGCTCGGCAATGAGTTATCGACGAATCGAAGTCCCGTGGACCTCTACCCCTCCTCCCCCCACCTCTGTCTATCTATCTATCTCTCTATCTATCTCTCCCCCTCCCCCTCTCTCTCTCCCCCGGTCGCCCTCTCACCCGTTGGAATAAATCTATTCGTTTGAACTTCTCAGTCTAGTTGCCGTGATTTTCCTCCCACCTCCCCCCCGTTTTAAAATGGCGAAGTCAACGTGCCGACTTAGCGTCGGCGATATAATTTACGACGACGAGCCCAGCTCGACGATGTATATAACATGTAAATATCCGTGTCGAAACTTCGATTCTCGACTGTATGCAAATGATGGCGCATGCATGTGAGAGCGAACAAGAAAAGTGAAACAAAGGGCGAGCGCGCGCAAAATGCTGATAAGAGGGGTGGAGAGGCAGCAGTAAAATACGTACGCGCGCGCGCGCGCTCATGTATTTAACTCTCTCACATCGAGAGAGATAGAGAGAGGGAGGTGGGAGAGTGAGGTGGGAGAGGGTGGGAGAATGAGAGGAATGCGGGACATAGAGAATATAAAAAGGTAGCGCAGTGTACACTGTGTTGTGGCGAGTTTAACAAAAACTTCACGGCATATAAGTACGTGGCTTTTTGAGGACACATTTTTCACTCTCTGGCTGCTCATCTTCCTCCTCCTTCTTCATTCATTTCTTACCGAACGCATTTTGCACGCACGCTTTTCATTGTGAATTCACGAAGAAAGGCTCTTTTTCGCGCTGATATACTTGAGCGCAATGATTATCTTAATTATATTGTGGTCTGAATTATGTACGAGTACTTGGGTAATAAAACACGTCGCGCTAATAAAAAATAAATTAAAATATGCAGATGTGTGTAGTCGTTGGGTTTAGAATCAATTAAATCAAATAAATTGAAGGAGGTATTATTATTATAGTTACCGAAAGCATTTTAATTATAAAACAATGCATTCTCAATCAGAAATAAAGATTAATTTTATGTTAATGTTAAAACGGATTTTGCTTCGTAGTAGAAAAATCGGAGATTCATCAACGGTCAATAGATTATTTAAATCTGATTTTTTTTAAACGTGGGTCACCGCTCAAATACTAAACTAATGGTTATGATAAAAATATTGGAATTTTTTTTGAATGCACATAGTCCTTTTGCTACTCCAATTGCTTTAACAATCAACTGTGCGATCAATGTATTATATATATATACATATATATGTTTATATACATACATATAGTTATATAATAATGATATAGTTATATAATAAAACTATAATAGTTGAGGCGCAGGTAATCATTGTAAATACCATTTATTTATTTTTTTTTTTTTTTAATAACCTTTGCTTATAAATTAATATTTTAATAGTTTACGTTGATTTTAACAATTTTATTCAAATTACTTGGGAAGATATTTTCGAATTTAATTCTTCGTGGATTTGATTTTCAAGAACCTCCATATCAATTCCCGTGGGTTTTTAAAAAATAATTTTAATTTTATTTCATGAATATTTTTCATCGCTTGATTACTAAATGCTGCAGTTATTTTTATTGCTTCTAAGTATTCATTGTGTATCTGTATAATCTTTAGAATAAAATTTAATTGACAATTATTTTTCATTGATTCTTGTAATGTAGGGGTTTGAGGTGCTGGATGATTCATTTTAAATATAATTAAATTTTAATTAGATTTATATAGTAATTGTAGTTGATGGAAATGTCGTCGTAAAATAATACGTTTCGTAGGTTAATTATTATCGTTCGGAATGCTATTCAATGTATTTTTATCCATATCGAATGATAAATATAGTGAAATAACACCGAGCATTTAATAAGATATTGATTTTTATATCTTTGATAACGCAATTATAATTAGCAATTTGGACGATAAAATATATAAATGTTAAATAATACGAGTGAAACGGCTATCTACCAATTATCGAAATTCTACATTCTTAGCTTATTAGGCGAATGGACAATGGCTGTTCGTTTTATCAAGTCCTCTCAATATTATTAGATCGAATTTGTTAAAGTGCCATTACCTACGCCCATAAAATGACATTAGTTGTATTAAGAAAAAAAAAAAGAAAAAAAATAAAGTAAATTGAATGGTCAAGACAAGGATCGCGAAAAACTCATAAAGACTGATAAGAAAATAAATCAATGAGCTCCGCTCGCTATGGCGCGCAATACTTAATCCCACGCAATTACCTAACATTCTACAAATTAATTTGCTTAAACGAGAGAGAGAGAATCCCTCCCACCTGATCGATCCCTCCTCCCCATTCGCAATGTCGCGTCGATCGCTCAACATTGAATGCATTCCCGTGTACTTGTCAAAATAAATTTCGCGCCCCGTGGCAGGAGGGACGCTGTGCACGCGATTCACGGCAAAGTCCTCGAGTGATTTCGGTTTTTCAATTCTGGAGTGCCGGAAGAGGCGGGGAGGACCGGGAGCGCGGCTGAGGAGGAAACTCCGAGGAGTTACACTTCCGCATGTAGTTGTTGCGCTCCTTTTATGTGCGGGCGGCGACTCTGCTTTGCCGAGGGGAAAAATATGAGCGTGAAAACATTATATTAAGGCACTTTGTATCCCAGAGATGCGTGGTAAATAAAAAATGGAATTTAAACGGCGTTCGCACGGGTGGAGGCGGTGGCGTGCAAATGCTCGAGATGCGAATAAATTTATAATTCAGTTCCGTCATTGAGAAAAGGATTGGAAAGCTGGGCTATCGTAATGGCAAGTTGAGCATTCGAGGCGATATTGCGGAGCACGTGTGACTTTGTGGAAAGAACTTCTTTATTTCAAGTTGACTGAATATGATTTCATCTAAACGCCAACAGCACGCGTTGAATACACGCGCCAAGTGTCGATTATACGCGCAGCCACGGAGATGCCGATTTTAAAGGCGGGACAACAAATGGGATTAAAAGTAATTTATACATTTATTCCTAATAATTCAAGTTTTATGTATTTATTGCGTTTAATTTAATTACATTTCGGTACATAAAAAATGTTTGAATACGTCATCGTTATTAGTTTTTCCAGTTCGCTTTGATTCGAAATGGCCGATACGAGCGTTTGCCGATGCTGTGTGCGTAGTATCACGGCACACGAGCGCGCGCGCGCGCTTACGCATACGTGCGCGATCTTTAGCTGTCAATAGGTAGGAGCCTAAGTAATAAATGTCGATAAAGGCAGCTTCTAGAGAAATGTTTCTCTTCTATCCCTATGGCCAGGTATCGAAACCTCTTGAAGTATTTCAAAGTATCCTTTTTATTTATCTTCTTCGATCGCTTAATTCTTCGTGTTTCCATGTGCGATCGGTTCCATTACTCGCATCAATATATACACCTATTTGTTTCAATCGGATGTGTAGATTTTGTTTATTGGGAAAGGATGGGTGTCCAAGTAAAGAGGCTCGGCATTTGAAATAATTTTACAATAATATCGCGATACAATGAATGTTTATATCAAGCGGTGTATATAGTCAGCCGATCTGACAATATTTTCAAACTTGACTAGAATTTATTGAAGCCGCGTAGCTATTATGAATACTATGACAATAATTCTGTTATGTAGATAGTAAAATGATAATTTTATATTGTACAACATGATAAATGATATCATTTCATATATATATACACACATATACATACATATATATATACACATATATATATATATATATATGACGTCAATATTGATTTAAAATTTGAATCTTTAATTTAAAGTATTTAGGTGCTTCACCATTAATAGATTTTTCGTGCGACTTCTTTTCGGAGAAATAATTTTGTGTATGTGTATGTACGTGGTGTGTAAGCAGATTAACTAAAAAAAAATGTTTAAGTTTCAAATAAATTCCATGTTATTTCTTTAAATAATAATTGTATTTGATAATGTGTATTATTTTGATCTGCATTTGTTATTTAAATTTATAACTCTTGCTTTTAAATACGAGGATATAACGAAATGATTATCCGTTATCGTTTATTTCTGAAATATTTTAACTCGTTTTCAAGACGAGTTTACATTAAAATTTATAGCATTTGTACTATATAAATTTATGATTTTCTGTATTTTTTAAATTCTATTTTCTGATAAATATTTCGTTATCATGAACGCCGTATATTACATTTTTTTTTAATTTCTACATATATTTTTCATTTTATACTGTAGCTAAGGAGTAAAATAAAGAAAGGTTAATATATTCCGAATTTTTATCATTCTGTTACTATAAATTTTACCTTGGAATCGGTTTGAAATGAAATAAAAATAATTAGAAGAATCGACATAATAAGGAGGCTCGTTGACAATTCTTAAGTAACAAATTCCAGTTCAAATTAACATTAGCCTATAAATTATTATAACATTTTCGATAAATGATTAATTGTTAACTTCTTCATTAGACATTATTTCTTCCTAATACAATAAATCCTTTTTTTTTTTTTTCGTACATCGATCAATAGTTATATTCGAGAGTCAATAATACCGGTTATCCTACTAATTGGGTCGTTGAAACTGTAATTATAAATGCAAATGAATAAATTTTTTATACCAAGAAGTCGTTGGACTTTCATGATGGAATAATACAGAAAGAAGCGTATAATTTTGTAAAAATATCAAACGCTGAACATTTAAATTACTTATAAATAATAAGACTCTCTTTTTCATACATAGAAGTTTATTAATATAATTAATAAAAGATATAATAAAGTCTATTAACTATATTAATAATTTATAAAACATTTTTTATTTGTAAGTAAGGGGACCGTGGATGTAGGTGAAATATTATTAATTAAGTCGTACGTGATTTTTCATAAGTTTTTATTACCAATATGTCAATAATTTATTCCAATAAATAGAATAAAAGTAAGAAGATTCATTATCTGATTTTAAATTGATATACAATGGACGTTTGCTCACATAAAAGAATATGGGAAAATAATGGTGGATGTTTATTAAAAAAATTTAGTATAATTTATTATAATATGAATCATGTTTATTAGAATATTGCAAAATCAAATATTTAAAGCACGAGCACGATAAATATAAATATTTTTATCACTTGAGTGATCATTTGTGCCATCTCCTTACTTATGTATAAAAGTTTTAGTTTTTTTTTTTTTTTTTTTTTTTTTTGTTGAAAATTCAAATAATTGAAACAATTAAATAACAGATTATATGATATATAAATATACTGTATTAACGTAACCATAGCATTAACATTTAATACTTGGCAGTATATTGATTCAAGATAGTATTTACATATTTTTATCTTACATAGCACACATATTTTGATACAAACTCAAAAAACATTTTACTCGGGAATTTTGTTTATCTTTATATTATTTTACATTTTTTAATGCTTGAGATTTTATGATCTTATATATTTAAATAAAGCATCGTTGATTGAAATTTTTAATTAAGATTGCAATTCATTGCAATTCATGTATGAATTGTCGCTACGTTTTGTAGATCCATTTATCAGTATAGCTCATGTCATTCCGACTTGAAAATATTTTATATAAATAATAAGCACATTTTTACACGCAATAAATACATTCTTTGTCAAAGTAATGATCAATTTGCCGGTATATGCCTGAAATCTTATTTGTAATATTTCCTTTAATAATAATAGTTTTTTTATACTATAGTGATTTCTGGGCTCTTTGTCGCCTGTAATACTCTCAGTCTCTGTTTGTCTTTGAAGTCCCTCTTCTTTCTCCTTCCATTTTCTCTCTGTCTCTCTCTCTCTCTCTCTCTCTCTCTCTGTCTCCCTCTCCCTATCTCTATAGTGCCCTCTCTCAAGACATCAGATGTAGAAGAGCGAAAGAAGTAGAAGTCAGTTCTCGTGCTGCTTGGAAAGATAATAAGAAGTAGAAGTAAAAGTCGCTGAATGGGTCTACATGAAAGAATAAGAGCGAGAAGGAAGATAGGAAGGAGAGATAGCGCGAGAGGATGCGAGAGAAAGCGATAGAACGAGGAGGTGGAGGTGGAGGGGCGTCGGGGAGGAGAATGGTTTGTGGGAGGGCGGAAGGGGGAACAAGGGATAAAGAAAAGTGAAGCAACTAAGATGACTACTCCACACCGAAAAAAGGGTCAATAAAATGCAAGGAATTCTCTCGACAAAGTATTACTAAAGTAAACAGTGAAAAAGATGTTTACGTGCCGAGTTAACCATTGTACTAATTCAAATTGATATGATTAAAAGCCGAGTTCGCTTATCGTGCACAGACTTACAAAGGGAAACTAAAACAGCTCTACCGGCCTAGACTGCACTCCTATACACACACACGCGCACACACGCACGCACAACTTGGTCCAGGGTCGGTGTTGCTACTATCTGTGCAACCATCTCAGCTTTTACATTGTAACCGAGTGAGCACTATTGGACATCGAGTCATTTTGGCCCGATCGGCCGTACTTTTGTTCTTGCATTTTTTGCTACGGAGATTGAGAATAAGAAATCGAGTTGCGAGTCGAGTGAGTTCGATCTAAGAATCCAATGAATCTTATCTAAGCGAATAAATGAGATAATGTCGGAGTTTAGGTGAGACGGTAATTTAATTGACCTCTAATGCAAAGTCCGAGGTATTTCTTTTGAAGATTTTTCTTATACAAAAGCCTCCTCCCCCCCTGCCATTGTCGACAACGATTATATGAGCGAAATGAAAAATTTAGGGTAAATATAAGCTGCAGCCTCGTAGCAGCTGGGATGGGAAATGCAAAACGACGCGGGGGAAAGATGAGATTAGCGAGAGAGGATGCAGATAGAGTATAAAAAAGAAGAGCGAGAGGATAGATTTGATCCGTAGTGCGGGAGGGGGGGTGGAATCTACAGAGAGAGAGTGACAAAGAAGGAGCGTAGCCGAGAATGTGGCGGCAACCGAGCACAGTTCTGCTGCAGGTTGACAACACATTCTTTTTGCCTCGTGTAGAGACAAAATGGCGCTATGTGAAGTAAGTCTGGTACATCTAGGATCTCGAAGATAAGATGTTCGGAAATTGAGAAGCAGCAGTATGTGGAGCGAGAGTGACGGGAAGAGAGAAAAAAATAGTAGTAACAAAAGTTTGGTGCCCGAGGGGAGGAAGAGGAGCTCTGCAGAGAAGAAGCTTTGGTGCAAAAAGTGACGACCATCAACCTGTACCACCACCACCACCACGACTGCCTACGGAAGAATAGAAACGGGAGATGTACCAGATGTGAAGTCAAAAAGGGGGGGCGGGGAAATTTGAGAGAGCCGAAGATAAAGGGGCGGGGGGGGAGGAGAAAGAGAAGATCCTTTCAGAATCAAAAGTGTGTAACGCACACTCGCCCCGGGGAAGAGGAGTTACGCGCGCATACACGGACGCGGGGCGGTGGATATGTGAGGCCGAGACATACTATACTTCGGTACGAGACGAAGTTTCTCGAAGGACGATGCCGAAGGTATAGCAGAGAAATGCGCGGAATGCCGAGAATAAATGGATTTTTGGGGGTCCCTGTCAGTTTAGAGATATTTCGTTGAAGGAGTTATGTCTACCTGTGAGGTCGTGTAAAAAAAGCATATATTTTCAGGATTATTTCGAGCTTGTCTATTTAGCGATAAATCGCGCGAGTTGGCGCAAACGCGAGGAGCACGTAGGGCAGTATTTTTTTACGATCGATTACGGGGGATATGAATGGAATTATTATTACGTAACACGCCATATTGATTGGAGTATTTTGCTAGCCGAGGCTCGAGTCCTTGAACGATACGTTCGAGCGTACTTCAATTATTTATGAAGTTGTGTTGAGTTTAGTGGGGGGTGCCACACTCGTCGAAATGTCGAAGCGTAAACTGTTGAACTGCGTGGCGATGCAACGAAGTTTTTAAATTAGACTTGTTTCTCGCGAAAATGAGCTAATTGCCAAAATCTAATAATTCCAGGATAAGAATTTGCAGATAAGTGTATACCATTAAGAAATTATTCTAATTTGCCGTTCCGAGTAGTCGCTTTTCAAAGTAAACTATGCACACGCGGGGCGCGACTGACTTCTTAAGAACTTCGACATTCTTAAATGAAAGCTAATTATTGCGAAAATAAATTCTCAACCAATGTAAGTGCGCCAACGAAACATTAACACTTAATTAAGCGGTCATGCGGTATTGTACTTACTCGCGCGCGAAAGTAATAATCACCATTCGCATAAATGAATTCTTAATTTAATTTATTATTATAATTGGGGAATTTTTATTGCATTGACTCGGTAGGATTGTGCGAGCGATTGGTCGAGTAAGTGGAATTCATTCCTAATGCTCAATCCTGAAATACCATATAATTTTCATAAATAAGTATTCCCAGATAAATCATAAGGATTTAAATCGACACTGCTTTCCTTAATTGATTGGGGGACTGTGAAAGTGGGAGGGCGGCCATATAATACCATTTTGAAGTTCTGGTAGTAAATGCTTTAAATTACAACCTAAAGACCAGAACAAATTATTAAGGATGTATATTAAATTTCAGTTTTACCTTTACGATTATTTATCTCCTTTTCTCCACTCACTTCATTATTTGCACACCACTACATCTCCCTCTGACGTTAATTCATACAAGTCACACTTATTTAAGAGACAATTTATAATAGATGAATTGGGTGGTTCCTATGGCTTCTTTTCAATTTTTGAAGATAATTAGCGTGACTCATCGTTTTGAATTAGGAGGAATCGATCTTGATCTCGGGCTGCCTTATAATTGGCCCGTGGCAGCCGCATTTTCTCAACAGTTTAGCAGTTTAGTCTGTCTAACGCCTCATTTGACTGCTATGAAAAATCGAGTTACTTTATTTACTCGTGTTTACAAATCAATTTCACCGACAACTCGCAACCGCCTCTATATCTTCTACTGAACCAAGTGGATAGATTTATATTATCTCATTAAGTTTGGCTCCTCCACCCCACCCCACATCACACAGCCCATCCCGCACTTGCTTTCAACCATTGAGGACAAAACACACATTACGCTATTATTGTCTTTACCCGAACGATTAAAGTGACTTTATAAGCCATTGAATAAATGCATTGGCTCGCGTTGTACACAGAAACATTCCGCAAGATACCCAAAGATAGTCTACCGAAAGATTGCTCAGCTTCGTGTTCGTGCATCGATGCTGCAAAAAAAGTAAATAAAAATGATCGGTCTTTATTCAGTTTGACTTGCCCGAGCCTTTCAATACGATCTCATACCGCATCCCTAATCTATGAACCACAATCTTCTAGAGTTAGTGATCATGACATTAAATGATTTCTCTTATATCTTGCTGATACATGCCAAGTTGTTATTGATGAGGCCGGGTTAGGTATTGGATTGGACTTTTTTTCTTCTTCTTCTTCTTCTTCTTCTTTGCTATCCAATGTTTTTTGCTATCCAAATCTTCAACTTTCATGGGCTTTAGATTGTTAGGAGGTCTAATTTGTGGCTATGATATGAAATTTCCATGCTCACATTAATATGACGATTGCGAGCAATTTGAAGCAACTTGCATTTGATTTGAATGCAATAACACAGTCCCTCATTAGGGGGTGAAGGTGCGGCAATTGTTCTAAACACATTTGTTATATAAAGATATTTACACTTGATATGGAGGAGAAATTTCATTAGGGAAGCCATGCCGTTGATTGTCCTCTCAGGTGAAAATTACGGCCGCCCATTGTCCATCGATCTATCCTTCATTAGTTTATTCCAAATAGCTACCATTATTACTCGTATATTCGCCCACTTGGCCTTACTTATTTATTGTAATTGTATGGGTGGGGAAAAGAAAAAAAGAAAAGAAAAAATGCCAGGGGTTTAAAATATATCTACCAATTAGTCTTAGGCAATACTTTTTGTACAGCTCATGTTATCCCCCATTGAGACCGATTATGTGGTCACGGTCAAGGCTCGTTGAGAGCATTTTATGGGTATTTTAACCTTTTCGGTCTTCAAGAATAGCCGCTTCGATACCTGACTAAAAGCTTTATTCGGATGATCGACGCTGGCGTGCGAAGGTCCGATCATCTTTGCTCTGATATTTCCTTTATATGCATACTACGCTCACCTGCCTCACTTCAAAATCTCTTTTTATAAAACTGTCTCTCGCTTTTTGAATCAATTTATCTATCCAATATCCTCTTCACTTCGACACACCATAATTCGTGTTTCCTGCTTTGCTACCCGCCATACATTACGGAGAACAAGGAAGCAAAATACACCTGACTTCAGCCTTATGTCCGACTTATTTGTTCAACTTGGATATTACATATACATACATATATATATATATATATATCAATGTGTATGCCTGTCGTATTTACATGGTAAACAATTATTGTGCCTCGGAATTTCTCAGTCTTTAATCTTAATAAAATTTAAATCGAATCAAAATCCCTTTTTGGACTTGGAGATAGTTTCGTCATTAGTGACCGTTGAAGTTGAGGAAGAAAAAAATAAGAGCATTCAATTTGCGCTTAATGAAGATGAGGTTTTCGTTTTTTCGACGAGTATAAATATTAATTGCAATCCATGTGTAAGTAAATTTAAATATATATAAAAAATTAGTTGTACTGTACAAGTCGTAGCTTTATTGATGAAGTGCGAGGGGCTCAGTGTAAAATAAAAGTATAAAAAAAAAGTTTAAAAAAATCAATTAAAAAAATATAATACTTGCTATTGATTATCGCTTCAATTTTGAAAGAGACTTTTTTGATTTGACATCTTCGTTGTTCAGTGATGCTCTGTGCTTCGGACAACTTACTTAACAATGTGCCGTATCGTTCATAATTGATTAACTGGCCTGCTGATTGAACTAAATAAAAACAAATAAACTCTAATATTTTACAAGAATACAGACCTAAATGTATACTTACTTGACTTTCTAATAAGAAGATGCTTCCAACTTTAATTCGTCAAACCCGAAAAAGACTTGTTTATATTGATTGAAATTATTATTCGTTATTAAACAGTCAGGATAACAATAAGAATTTATTTTAGTTGAGCCTTACACGTAAACATTATTTGTTTTAATATCGAGGATGATCACCGGACAAATAATATTCACTGAATTGAATACGAGTGTTCAATTTCACATGAAATTACTGGGCTAAGCCAAATTCCACGCCCAATTACCATTTCTATGATATAGCTTTACTTTAATGTGCTTCAACGCTTTCGTCGAAGAATCCTAGAGTTGAGGTAAACGAAAACAGAAATTAAGAGAGGGGCTTCAAATGCCGAGAAGTAAAGTTGAGAAAGAAGTAGACGGGGGACGGAGAGAGAGAGAGAGAAGTGGAAGTGTAGTAGCCACTGTTGCAGAGAAGTCGGTAAGCATTTCATGTTCTGGAATGTCGTTCGAAGCCGAGTCAGACGTCAGCGGCGGCGGTATACTCGGCTAAGGTTCTTTGGTCCCACGGCCCACACTCCTCTTCTGTCATCATCTATTTCCCTCTCTGTCTCTTGCGTACGCACGCCCCCCCCCGGCTCACGTG
>JAPYYT010000860.1:0-36480 GCA_030522565.1 Ceratosolen corneri
CTATCATTTCACTCTTCTCCCCCCTCTCTCCCTCCGACTCCGCCGTACTCACGGACGCTCGTTTTTTTTTAATTTACACGACTGATTTTCAATATTCCTCATTCTTTTGTCACGTGCTGCCTCAATGGAAACAAGTTTGCGACGAGCCCCGGGAATAAAGCGCGCAAATAACAAAAATAGGAAAAACAAAACGCTCAAGTTGAACAGATAAAATGCAGTCGGGGCGGCAGAACATGAAAACGCGAGCGCGGGAGCTGTAAATTGGCGTTACCAGCAAACGCTCACTTCCGATCTTCTGCTTAGTCGCGCATATATTATTTCGTAGAAATGCCTCGTCCACCAAGCTGTCAAAACTTATCGTGGGTATATCAAGCGAGGGAGGCGATTTCATTCTCGCCTCGGCTATTTGTTTGATTTGCACCGAGAGCGAGCTAAAAGCCCGATGATGATGATGATGACCGCCTTTGAGACTTACTTAGTCCGAGCTAGAAGACAGCAATGATTGTTTCGATGAGGCGAAGCTATTGAAAATGCGAGAGAGCGAGAGATAGCTCGAGCTCTCATTTAAATGCGCAGGCTGCAATTTAAAACTCGATCGATTTCCTCGTGGGTCTTGGAGTCCGGTCAGGTGACACTTTTACAATCGATGGGATCGTTTTAAACGCCAAAGTATGAATCATATTCTAGGGTATCAGTTGTTTCGTCATAGTAAACGACTCGCAAGACAGTCTTAGAATTAATACCAAGTTTAATGAGCCTTGCGATGATAAAGGTGCAATGTGCCAATGTGATTGATCGAGTTATCTCTGTCGTTGGTTGTTACAGGAATCCTTGAGGACAGTCGAGTGCGGTGCGAGTCAGGGACTGGGGCGCTGGGCGCTGGGCCTGACCGATGTCTTCCATTCAGAGAGTACGGCTTCGTCAGAGGGACAGAGGGGCCTTAATGAAATGCAGGCAAGTAGTAAGGAGCGAGCAAGAAAGCCGCTTTCCCCCCGCCCGACTGATAAGCGTCCTCTCCGTAGCCGAAAGGCTCGCCATTATAGTTGTTACGACAATTCGTTAAACTTTCTTGAGGCTGAAGCGCCATCAATTTCTCGCCTCGTTGAGAGTAAGATTTAATCGTTAAAGCTTGGCTGGTGTGACTAATGCAGAGCGATCGCGCCAGCGCTCAAACAGTCCCGACCTTGCGATCCACTCGAGTCGCTCGCTAATGGAGCTGTGAAATAATTCATCGAGGTGCATCAGGTAAACGGCATTGCTTCACTCTCCCATGTCCATCCGCAAAAAAATAATTCGGTCTCTTGCCATTGGGAGGAGGCGGCGCCCTCCTCGTGCCTTGCGCGAGTGTCTCGAATCGAGCCGAGGGAGGCGCATTTTCATTACCAAGAGCTCCAATTATCCTTCAATAATTATTACAGCTCCTCAAGAGCGAAGCGTTAATATTCAAAAGCTGACAATTAAATGCCAAGGGACATGCAAGTTTAACGCGCGAAATCGCACGGCTGATTGGCATTTCGCCTCAAACAATTTGCCAATCAATAAAACATACTCTCGCTCGATGGGGCGTATCTATTATTTTTTTCGTGAATATATTTCATTCGTGGGTGGCGTCAATTCTAACGAGGCTTAGAATTATCAATCATGCGCGTTAATCGCACACCGGCTCACCTGCCTAATTAATCATTCGGGAGTGGCCAATAATTTTATGCATTCAATTACAGATATTACAAAGTGCAATGCACCGGGCACTTGGCGCTCGGCTAGTTTCAAATAACTTTCAAATATCCAAGAACTAGCCAAAACAATAAGAAATGTGAGGTATTTTTAACGCGGTATTTTATTCTGCTGTTGATTCGCTGCAAATTAAAATATTATACTTTTACTTATCACGTTGCATCGATTGTCGAGCGACATTTTTCTTCTTCTTTTTCTTCTTTTTCTCTTTCTTTTTCTACTTCTTTTTTTTTTACAGGAAATACTTTATTTTTACTTCTAATAGTTCCATATTATGTAAAACGTACTTGTGTTCAAGTAATGAACAGCCTTATCTCTGAAACTTGATATAGGGATCTTTAAATATTTACCTTATGCACGTTGATAATAAACTTTTACATACTTTTGTGCACTAAGGAGCAGAAGAAAAGCAATTTTGTTGTATGCTAGAAATAAATTTTTCACTACATTCGTTATTATAAAGAGGTAATGCAGAGAGGCTTAAGAGAGAGAGAGAGAGAGAGAGAGAGAGAGAGAGAGAGGAAGAAAGAAAAACTAGGCTACCGTTACATGATTTGCAAATACAATAATACCATTAAGGTGCAGTGACTTTATGTGCAATCAAAAATTATTTAATTTTAGCTGGAACACTTGAATTCAAGTATCAAATTCCAGATATAATGTAATGCCAGATATTATAATACGCGACTCGAGATTCGCGTCTTTGACTTATCGATTAAAGACACCTCACTTATTACCAGCAAATGTGTAACATTTAACATTATAAAATTATGCTTTCGCAAGTTTTACTTTGTTCCACAATAAACCACGCTTATATAAATGTAAATGTAACCGGTACATTCCTAACTGTACAAGACAATCAAAAGTAACGATATTTTGTCCTTGCAAAAGTTCTTCATTAAAATTTAAATTCATGTTTATTTAAACAACCACTTGCATCTTAGAATCAGTCTCAGCTTGTATTCTACACTTGGCAGCAATTACAGTTGACAAAATTAATTTAAAATTTTAAACAATTTTCCTTTCCCTTAAAATACTTTTAACAAACATTACGACAACAACGACAACAGCGACAACAGCGATCAACAACGATCAACTACAACGACGACAACGACGACGACAAAGACGACAACGACGACGAGGACGACGACGACGACAAACATGTCCCAAGAGAAAGCTTCGAGTTGAAAAAAACACGGTAAAATTGTTCATGCATAAGAAACAATACTTGCATAAATTGAAAGTAGCCTGCAAATGATGAGGAATACGAAAATAAAGTATATTTAACAACATTTGTTGTCATTACTTTACTCTCTTTCGCCTCTTTGTCATACTATATCATTATGAGTAACAATTATTGCAGCTTATTATCCATTCGTGCGGTGTACAAGTGCGTATATATATATTTGTGTGCGTGCGCGTGTGTGTGTATTTAATGTAGGTAGATTTTTCTAAAACGTTTGTACGTCTATTTTTCAAATATAACGATAAGTGTTGGTGTAGTGGCCTTAATGCTCCATTTTATAAGTAAATAAAACGAAGAGTGTATAAAAGCTTTGCAATGTCTTAAATAAATAAACGCAACTTTTAAAAATCGAGATCCGGAAGAGAAAAGTTTGGCCCTGCAATTCTCATTGATTGCATTATGCAAGGGAAAGCGCTTCCCACGCATTACGCGTAACACAGAAGAGATCAACGAATGGAAAATAATTAGAGCTGCATGTCTCGCTTAATTTGATGAATCCCGGGAATATTTAAGAGCTGCTAGAAATACTAGAAATTCGTAAACAGTGCTAAGCGAGGAATAAACGAGAGAGTCTAATCGTGCATACGACTTTGCTAATCTCATTGGGCGAAATCGGCAAGTGACATCTTCGTTATCCTTGTCGCGCGATTAAACGAAATTCTCATCAAAGACTCCTAAACACTCCTCCTCCCAATATTGCAGAGACACATGTTCGCCTCCGTATTTGTCTGCGTACTTTTTTTTGTCTTACTCGTCGTCGGCACGAGCCTTTTTATCCCTATGTTTATACAATGCGTCTGTGCAATTTTATGGGCAACAGCTGAGGCTGCGAGCCGAATGTCCCCGTTTTATACGCCGAGGCGAGCTTGAATGTATTTTAAAAGTTATCGAAAAGGGATGAGCAAAGACAAGCAAGTCATAAAAAACTTAAGCATTCTTTAAAAGTTTTGAAGGATGGCTTATTTCTACGGCTGAACTTATCTCGATGAATTTAACAAGAAAGTAAAGGAGGGAACGAACGTTGTTTATTTTTTCGACCAATGTCGCCAATTTCCGTCATTTAGTAAATATCTCTCGCGTAACTCTCAACTCAAATATTGTACACCCACCCTCACCACCATTCCCATCCCCATCCCCATCCCCGCCTCCGCGTCCCACGAAAACACGCGCGCACGCAGTCGGATATAATTCTGATTTAAAAAGTTTTGAATATTTCGTTCAAGCATAAACATACGTCTCAGTCTCGGTAGATTCATCTTGAAAATTATGTTCTCCCCACCAACAATAAAGTATCTGGACTTCCCAACACAGTATCTTATCAACAGTTTCTCTTCGGCTCGCCAGTACATAATAATCGTATGCAGACCGTTACCTTTATTTACCTTTATTACTGGATAATTTAGCCTAATCATTCGTAATAAGCTGAAATCTCATTTAAGCCTCTCGACCCTTTAACGAATGAGTAATATCCACGACAAGCAATATTAATAATACCGACCATTTTTATTTCTGCTATTGTTGTCGCTATTGTTGTTGTTATTGTTATTGTCATTGCTATTGCCATTGCTGCTATTACCATTGCGATTACCGTTATTATTATTTGTAAATTTCCCATTATAAAATCGTAAACTCCTCCAAATCGTAAGACTGCGTAGAGCTAAGATCACGTGAAACTGTCATTTACGTAATTCGCAGTTAATTAAATCCAAAGTTCTTAATACGCATTCTTAATGGCGAGCCGTGCAATTAACGAAACATCAGATACGACAGTTCCGCCCGCAAGACCCCCACATGTCGTACAAAACGAGCTGCGGATGCGCACATCTACTCGCTCTTCAATGGCACATGACGCAACAATATCAGTCAAGAAAAAGTCAGTCCCCCCTCCCCTCCCCCACCCGACCCCGACCCCCTCTTACGGCGACCAGCGCCGTCACGCCCACCCACGCACGCGTCAATTCTCAATCCCGTGCCATCGACTGAATGGAAACGTTCTCTCGTTAAGGCTCGAGGAGGTCGAGGGGTGAAAACGAGTCAATGAGCTCTGCGTCCTTGGAGCAACTAACGAGGAAAAAGAAGCTAATTCCCGAAATGAGGCGCCGGCCTTCGCCGAAAACCACAAGCCGGGTTTCGCGTGTACGGCCACTCAAGTGCCGGGCGACGGCGGGCGGAAGCGGAAGAAGCGAGAGCGCGAGCACCGAGTGCCGGGTACGCGCGTGTGGTGGAGCGGTGCGGAGAGGGGGTGGGACGGAGGGGTGGAGGAGGGTTGGGGTCGGGATTGGGGGATTGGGATATCGGCCGCTTGGTAACAGGTAAGCGCGCCGGGTTAGGGGGATTTGGACCGGCAGACCGAGCGTAACTGTAATCAGAGCCGAGGGAGGCGAGAGGAAGTGGCGCTCGCCCGTCGATGGACGCGTCCCAGCAGCCTGGACTTAATCCTCTTAAGTGGCGCTTGATGCGCCTAAATATCAATCACAGTTTATATCGAGCCTCGCTGGGCCAGAGACTCGAAATCCCGAGCGCGCGCGCGCGCGCGACCGCCGGCGATCGGGTCGATGACACGAGCCCTTACAGAGCGCGCTCGCGCTCACACACCCCACCGACACCCGCACACCGAGATCCACACGAGCTTCTCTGCTCCTTCCTATTCAGCCCGAGCCCTTTTATACGCGACGAACAAGCTTGTCATTTTCACGGTTACGCGCTCACCACCCTCCTCTCTCAGCCCCCGTTTCCCCCTCGGCTTCCAGGCACCTCGGCCTCCTCACGCCGTCACAGCCCGATCGAGAATCCTCTAGCAGCGGCTAATAAAAAGCCACCCCCTCTCCGCCCCCACCCAATCGGCCTTCGTTTGCGCTCTTCCGGTCAGCCGTCGGCCAGTCGGCGTAGCTCGACTCTCGGATCACCATCGAGGCCCGTCTTGTTGCCACGACACTTTCCACTCCCAAATTGCAACGATTCAACGAGTTTTATTGCACTTTTGAGAGGCATTTGGTTAGCGGGCGTTGGTTGGCTCGTGCGCCAACCCGACGAATTTACGAATTGAGCAGCTTGCAAGCACATGGATTTGTGTGCCTTGCGACAAATGCCAGTGGCTAGAGGAAGCGTTATTATGGCTTGGCAACTAAAGTTCGTGATGTAAGATATCCAAGCAAGTTGGCCAAGTCGCAGTGAGCTTGTCGGAGCGATCGGCATTCATCACGACTCGGCCGTCGTGATAATAAATCACAAATTTTTCGTTGAAAATGCATTTCCACACCCCCCACCCCCCAATTCCGCCAGCCCGGCGTACCTTCGCCAATCCCACCTATCAATGCAACAATGCAATTTCGCAATTAAAATCTGCCTCTATGCGGACATAATGTTGGAAATGAGCGTTATGAGATAAATACTGTTGGCGGGGGGGGGGGGGAGTAGCGGATCGATTTGAACAGTACGTTACGTTGGCTGGATAGGCGAAGGTTTTGGCCGAGTTGGTGGCAATAAGAGCGCCGTGTCGAAACAGATTAGGTCACAATTGCACGGCTAATTGATGCCAGGTAAGAATTTTCATAAATAATTTAAATGTTAAGTTTACGGCTAATGCATCTTCATTGTTTTCGAGGAGGAGGATTTAGCGGCGGCGCGTCGAGGCGGCTTTCAAGCGGCGTAAATTTATTTGCCCGCTCGTGAAAATAATTCAGCCGCTTTAAAAATAAGTAGCTCGCGTCTATATCGGGCGGATCGCGCGCTGGCTTAAAGTTAATTATTACGTGATCGTTTAATTAGTCAGAATTGGCGAGAATTGGGTAATTTGATAAAAGTATGAAATTGCTCGCTGAAAAATGGGGATTCTGTCGGGGAACTTGACGACGATTGGGGATTATGGCATTAGATTAGCGTCATCAAAAATAAATTACTCGGCAGTGCTGCGCACGCGACGAGCACCTTTTACCATCTCTACCTCCTCCTCTATGCACTTGACAATCTGCTCAGCTCGATGCTCAATATTGTTGAGAGATGTAAATAGATCGGGAAGGGAATGAGAGAGAAAAAAACTTTTCGATGCGTGGCCAACTGGATTATATTATAATACGCACACGACTCTCTCCTAAAGTTATATTGAATTCGCATCTTTTCGTCGCAATCGCGAGGTTTTATTTTCAATTTAAATGTCATTTATCACTGTGGGTGCATTTATAATGTCAAACTATTAATTTTTCGTAGAGTATTAATCGCAAATATAATGCGACCTACAATTTAATATCGATCCACTCGATGCCTTCGTAATCACGTGCTAAATGGAGGGAACTCGCTGTACTAAAAATACCGTTCAAATGCATACACGTCGACACGAAGAGAATAACGCTACGTGTACGTGTGAGCGTGGAGATTAATTCGAAAAGGAGATAATGCATACAAAGTTGTTATCGAAGCCTAATCTCACTTATCGAAATGCAGTTGGGCTGTTGCCACGTCCGGCCGAGAGGCGAGAACGCGAAGGGATTGTCGTCGAATCGCCTACCCAGATTCTTTAAGTTGTGGCCGTTTGGTTCTTATCGATCCCAAAATGACGCCCATCTCGGCCACTTACACCTTGCAGCGCGTATTATGCGCTATTAGAGTGACAAAATAATAAGTAGGTGAGTAATTTGGAGGGAGGGGTGGATAAAACGTTGAAAATGCCGCATTTAATTGATAGCGGCAAAATAGAAAAGTTGAAACTAGAGCGAGTAATCGGAAAATACAGATACGTGTACGCTGACGTGTACTTGAGACAATTGCCGATAATTGCTAATCGTATGGAGAATAAATCCTAAGGCTGCGCAGGAACAAGGAACAAGGAGAAAGAAGGTGGTGAGAAAGAAGGTGGTGATGGTACGAAGAGGGGAGGAGGCAGGTGAGGCACGTGGGAGGAAAGAAAAAGAAAGAGACGGGAAAAGGCCGAAAGTGCGAGGGGGGCAAGGCCGCGCTTCCGTGTTGGGAGAGCAGTTTCGCGGCGACATCCATTTCGGAAAATTAGCCTGATGAGGAATCGCTGTTGGGCGACCGCTAAAAAAAGAGACTCGAATGCAAAATGCAAGGAGGCAATGGGGATGTAACCGAGCCGTTTTCTCGATACGAGTTTCGCCCAAAGGGATGAAAGAGTTGAATAATTGAGGCGGCGTCGGCAGCCTGGCATTCTTACGATTACCATCGACCCTGTCTCGCGCGATCCATGTCGCGTCATTATCAATAATTCAGCGCGGACTCGAGCATTTCCCCCCTCCCCCCACCCCCACCCCGCTTTCAATTGCATGTTATCTACAATCTACATGCATCCGAGTCACTGCTAAGTACGTTACACACATTGGCCTGGGGAATGCAGCCGCTCATTGTTGCGCTCTCAGATTATATAAATATTATCTCGATTCAGTCCGAAGGAGAGGCGATTATGTCGCTTCTTGCCGCATAACTTGCCGGTGGTAGCCCCTACGCGACCTCCCCGGCCATTCAATCGCAATAGCAGCGACTGTACATCTTTTAATTGTTCTCCCCCCGGACTCGCATGTTGTTGTTGCGCGAATATTTATAGGCCTTTTAACATTATCCGCGCGCTATAAAGAAGAAGCCGAGCCACGCGAACATTATTCATCGGGAATTAATGTTTCCGTTATTGTTAAATGAGGAGGAGGAGGAGGAGGAGGAGGAGGCGACTGCTCAGTTGTTCCTTCCGATCGGCCGATTCTAACCTCTTCCCCACTAATTCGTCATTTTCAGATTAGAGAGAGAGAGACACGGGAACTTTGTCGACTGTTGAAGGAGCGCGCAGCGTCCACCTCGATCGACTCGCCGCCGCGGCCCTTTAACTCGCCAGGGCAGCCATTTAATATTACATTTATCGTATAGTTTCTAATAAATGAGCGGTGCTTCGCTGTTTTAGTGTTTATATGGATTGCCATTCTAAAATAAACTTTGACCGGTCGATCCCTTCGGATTAATCGTTACGTCTTCTACTTTCTCTGCCTACAACTGACAGCAGGCTTTCTTATATAATTATTATCTTGACGTTTTCTTCTGTCTCGTATGGACATCTTATTGGGCTTTTCCAACTTTTCTAGCCGAGATTTTTTTCAAGCCAACTCGCTCTCTAACATTACGAGCAGCCATATCAATATCAATTGCATATAAAGCCATGTATTTTCAGCTCCACAGACCCATCAACCAACCATTCGACTCCACATTATTTTTATACTAAATTACACCTCGCATTTAACGCTACTCTGTACTCCAGCCCCCTCCAATCGCAAATCCAGTTAGTGATCCGACATTACCACATAATGAACTGATTGCTTAAATATCGATAAATACGAAGAGTGGACCACTTATTTTGCCTCGTAAAACCATCATGGGACATCGGCCCATATAAACTTATAAAGCTTGGTAAGCCAATACAAAAGTTTCTATATTTATATTTATAAATTTAAATTTATAAAGGGTTCTAAATTTCAAGTAAATACATTAAAATTTACGTCCTTTCTTTTCGAGCGTTCGTTTGTTTAATATTCAATTGAATAATATTCAAGAGCTCTGTTAAAACGTGACGAGTACTTTTTGTCAAACGAGTGTAAAATTGACGAAAAAAATACCGCTCGTGCGTGACTGTCAACTTGAGCAATAATAGAATTATCTACCAGTTGGAGGATCCGAAAGACCTAAAGTTAAAAACCAAATTTAACCAATAAAAGTATTTGCAAAATTTGACAAACGCTTAAGCGACTAGTCACTATACTTTAAATATTACAATATTACACAAGAATATAATATAATTAACACGGGTACTTAAATATATATAAATATATATTAAGTGGACTTTTATAATTACCATTTATCATTTGCGCATAATCGTCTTTACGTCAATTATTATTAGTAGACCATTTGGCAGTAACTAACTGCTTGAAAATGAAAAAAGTCGTACATTTTATACCTTTAGTAATTTCCTCAAAATCCTAATAATGTGAAAGGAAGACGAAGAAGAAGAAGAGGAGAAAAAGGGCTCCCGTGTACAGTTTCAAAGCACGAATTATTCAAAAGTGCGCTTTATAATTTGAAAAAATGCCTTTTTATTCAACAAAATAAGTCTTATATGTAATACACGATAAGCTTCGTGTGCATACTGTGTAATGTGTGTACTCATTTAATTTTTATATTCAAGCGCTCAAGAGCTTTAAATTATCATTTCAAAATTCCTGCAATTTCTCGAGCGCATAGTCGCTACAAATATCTCCATATTTCCATAGTTTCTATCAAATTTATCTGTCTCAGAACTGCGATTGAACTGTCTGTGCGCGATATCGATCATACATAGTTAAAGCTGCCTTATGAGGCTCTTCTTACGTGATCAAAATCAAGAGAAGCAGTTCTTACCTCATGAAAATAACTTTTTGAGGGTAGATCTTCATTTCAACAGTAATACCTTTATAAATAACTTGCGGGCTATTTTTCAACGTACACATTGCCTAAAGTAGCAATAAGTATCGCAATATAATAAATAATGGTCTTAAATCATTTTGCGGGCAAACATTAACTTTCTTTAATGGGCAAAGTAAAACTTTTAAGAGGCAATGCTAGTGAATAATTAACTAGTAAATTCTCGACTAATTATAAAATACCGTTTACAACAAATATTATCGGGGATCTAAAATTTGATCCGACAATATTAGTCGTCGTATTTCGGTTAAAGTATTAAATGCGCATTCAAAGAAAAATTTATGGAGCACGCACACTTTTGCTTCTATATGGTTTTCAATTTTTCAAAATTTGATTAAAACATAAAAAACAAAAAAAACAAAAAAAACAAAAAAAACATACATTAAAAGACTGCAGTTTTCGCTCATTCAAATTGAAATGAAAACTTTTCAATCGGATCTTGACCCAATTTTTCATTTAACAAATCAATATTTAACACGTATGTCTGATCGTCATTGTAATTAATATATTATTATTGATTATCTGCATTGCTATGTAAATTCAAATGTTTAGTGATGTTATTTTACTTTGCATTCGTCAAGTGAAATTAAAAAAAATTTCTCTTTTCAAATAACAAAGTTTGCATTTTTCCTACTATAAACAACAAAAAAACATAAATATGCACCGCCTGTATAGGAATGTCATGCGTTCAATTAATTAATATGATAATCAACACACACACACACACACACACACACAGACACAGAGGTGTGGTTTATTTAGTTAGCCAATGTGCTTTTTTCTAATGCACGCTTTCACCTTATTTCTACTCTTTATTCTCAACATGAAATATTTAAAATATCCATTTCATTAAATGGCTTAGGAATAAAATTAAATTCCACATCCTCGTGATCTAATTTCGATTTGTGTGCTATTGATTGTGTAGCCATTATTGAATGCATTATTTCTACTTCTTATTATTTTCCGCGCTCAATATTAATGCAAGTTAATAATAATTTCAATTTGAATTAATCTTCTTAGACTTTGGATGAATTTGATAGAACTAAAACTCGTTGAAATCTCGAAATAGTTGCGCTATTTTGGAAACTCTCTTTTCGTCCTAAATATCCGCCATTATTACTATTATTACTTGCCTATGATATCAATTGCCAGTGTTTAATAGTATTAAATCCAGATAGTTTGATAAACGTTAGCAATAAAATAGTAAACGAAACTTTGTATTAAAATCTCTGAGAAATTTCTGTAATTAGCTTTGACTTCTCTTATTCCCTCCCTATATATCCTTCTCTGTTTCATAATGAAAATTGGTTTATAAATGTTAAAAACTAACGCCACTCTTTTACACTTCAATTATTGGTTTTTGAATCCTTATGATATTTTTTCCTTTTGATTTTATTCTGCCGACTTTAAGTACGAAATGTAATAATAAATTATTTTCCGTCGACTTCAGTTCCAGTCTCTCATTAATAAATGTCTAATAATTTACTGAAATGAAATCTTCAAATTTTACCCAACTTATTTTGTCGGCTATAATTCTTTAGTTTTTATCTCATATTATAATTTTCTCAGCTCGAAAAGATTTTCTCATTAAGAGAATACATATACACACATATACATATATATATGTATATATAGGCTTTGCAAGTATAATATAAATTGCTATTAATTTTATACCTACATATTTTCTCCGTCTCCTTTCTTCATTCCGAGGATTCAATTAGTGTCTTTCTTAAGACAATGCTATTTTTCTGGATACGCTTTCATTTTAATGCATAGGCTCTCTCTCTCTCTCTCTCTCTCTCTCTCTCTCTCTCTCTCTCTCTCTGTCTATTTACTCTTGTCTCTATCGATTGTTTTTCTAATCAATCTATGAATTACTTTTACTCCGAGAACTCATTGTATATTGTCGCGTGGCTACTTTGATATTTGTTGTAGGCTGGCATTTGTTGTTTTGGGCTCGCAATTATTTAATTACACAATCAAGTTGGCCATTATTTAAGCAGACAATTCTTGAATTCGTTAGGACTTTTTTAATTCGGTACTTAATCCCAACTTTTCTAATCTTCAACTCCCTCGCGCAAAAATTTATTAGCCAGCCACGGCTCCGCGATCTTAACTCTTATTTGTACTCGTAATTGAGATTTAATTATAAAGATTATTTTAAAAAATCATCGCAATCGTGAAGCATTTAATCTTAGGTGGCTTGTTATTGATAGTGGCTTGGCACGACTTAAACCTTCGGATTCACATGTAATAAAGTCGATTGTGCGTGGCAACCGAGCAACTACCTATGCCTCTAATAATACAGCATTAACAATCAATATTTTTGCTGTCCAATTTGAATTCTCGTTATCTGTCGGCGGACTCGAGTCTTGCGTCATTAGTGAAATATTTCATTTTATTTTTGCTTCCATTAATCTCAACTAATACTACGTATTACGATCTTCTACAATACGAGCGGAAAAATTGATAGAAAATCTATAATGTTTCATTGTCCGTGTCCCGTACTTACAATGGCGAATACTTGGGGGCAAACACATGCATATCTTTTACATTTATAATGAATTGTCGTTGATATTATTATTATTATCTATGTACGCGGGCGTGTCTCTAAACTACGTTCAAGAGAATAATATACAGTTATCCAAAGTTATCTCTCGCTCTCTTTACGCTCGAATTTCCAAAATTGCTGCTGCAGCACAACAATACTTATCAGCGACGAAATGTCTGGTTGAAGAGAAGCAACTCTACAAAGATTACGAGTATTCGACACGTTGCTATTTCGGTACTCTTATTTTTATTTACTCGTGATTTCTGTTTCAAGAGTCCCCTCCCGGACTAGTCTCTCCCCTCTTTCGCCCGAGAAGGGAAAAATTTCACTCCAAATATATTTTACCCTGCGAGAGGAGCGCGTATATAAATAACCTCCCGTTTCTCAAGGACTTGAGTTTAGAAATTGACAAGCATTACACCTTTGCCTCTTTTTAAATACATTATCCGACATGTAAGAAGCATCCAATGTATTTTAGACTTGAGAAGCTAGTGAAAGCTATTATTAGTCACCAATCACGTAGATCCCTGTACAAGAAATTACAACTTATGTGTGCTGCATTCTCTTAAGCTTTCTTCAATTTCATTAAAATAACTCGACATCTATATCTATATACACGTATATACACGTATATACACGTATATATACATCTTTGACAATCTGCTATAAATATCCGGTGGATCACGCTGTACAATGTTTTCATAAAAACCTGCTATTATTAATATTCATTATATCGTTAATTTTATATAGAGCCACGCGTATTTACACAACTAGTGTGTGATTAGCCTGTTAATCTACAGTTAACGCACTCGAATCCGGGAGATTTCTATTCGTTAGTCCACTCCCACTAATCCATTGTACAAGTTTATTATTGTAATGCCTGCTTGATATTACAGGCTGAGGATGCCTCGCGATCTCGCCACGCTCTCGTAGATTACAGCAAAGAGCGAGAGAATGAGTGAGAGAAATGCAGGAATTAAATATGGAATCGAGTACGATTGGATTAGGAGTGAGGCAGGCGTTGGCGGCTGATAAAATTGGAGCTCGTGCCAAGCTTCACGTATTTTATAAAAATCTTTTTCGCATTTCACTTTCGGCAATTCGTTCCCTCCACGCCGCGCCACTCTTATCCATTGCGATTGAGTAAGCGAGGGCACGAGCATGTGCGAATGTACAACGAAGCGAGGAAGGATTTTCAGTTGTAAGAAGTTGCAGCGCTCGTATCGTAAGCGTATCGACATGTAGTAGGAGGCGGCTCGCAGCATTTCCGCAAAAGTTTCTATATTAAGGCTATATCGGACGATCTCCGAGAGAAGTGTGAGTGAGTGGCGCGCCATAAACGAGATTCAAAACTGTCAAACGCTAGATTTAACGAGTTCAATTCATTTTGAGAATCCAAGCGCTCATGCCCGTCGTGCGGATCTGTGCTCCGTTAATTCCAAGCAACCACGCAACCTTGGAATCCTCATTGGTAAATTGGGCCGATGGCCTCTCCAACTCCAAGGTTACACTCGCGAGGTTATTATATTCACTGCAAGGGGTCGCAGCAGCGAACCGATCCTCCTCACTCATAATACGCAGCCTTTATTACCTTTATTACGGAATTAGCATCGCATGTGTGGGCTTGGATTGTCGCACGATTGCTTCAAACGCTCTTCTCTGCCAAGATATCCGTATGATTAGGCCCAAGTTCAAGAGGCAATGGCAGCAGCGCAGCCCTTGGTTAAAAAAAAAATTTATATTTCCCACGGCTTGAGAGGGAGCGACGAGTATTACCGTGGCATAACGCTAGGCAATAAAAATCTCGAGACTTTTAAGTCCAATGATTGTAGTAACTGAGCTGATACTAGCAATCGATGATGACGCTCGATCTATCGGATTGACCGATGTTGAGGGAAGAAAAGATCTCATCAGACGAATTTATCCGTATTCGTCCGAGTATCGAGGCGAGCCGAATAGGTGTTTGGCTGGAGGCGTAGATCGGTATGAAAAAGAAATTGATCGAGTTAGTCGCCGATAAAGTCTCGTGTATTTTAGAAAGGCCTTGCGCCTCCTAGTTTTGGGCATTACACCATTGGCGTAAATTGTTGCAGTGTAAATGGTCGTGTTGCAATCAAAGATCACGAGTATCGTCTCTATCTAACGGAAAATCGACGAAAGAGACAACGTAGATACGGAATTTCATTGGTGAAAAAGGCTCTGACAATATGCCGCCATTGCTGGAGCAACCAAATTGTAAGTGTCGACTCTGCTTGTGCAGTAGCTCCGTTACGATTTCCGTCTTTATCTGCCTCTGTCCCTCCCTCCCTCCCTCCGTCTGACCGTTCGGCTCTCCTTGTCCCACCCATGGAGAGCATTCCGTCAGCTCTTATGAGACTTGTACCCCGTTTGTCGATAACAAGAGACACATCCACGTATGTAAATCTATGCTCGCGCGCTTGTGGGTGTGTGTGCGTGTCTCTTGCCGTATAATAAATCGCTGTTTTATTGCAAATTGCGTGAGCTCTTTCTTGTTCCGATCTGCATCCCTAAAAAACTCGTCTGTATCGAGGTTATAACGCATCCACCGTTATAGCATTATTCTCATAAAATTATAATAGATTTAAAAGTATTCATTTGATATTTCTACTAAACTTTTGTTATGCATTGTTATTATTCGTCGTACTTGCTTGCTTGAAGTTAAATTATTGATTTTATAATTAAACCTAACTAACTATTGCCAATCATTGAAATGAAATTTTCATATAAACGGAATCTCTCAACCTAAGTTATTCATTTTTATAATTAGTACAACTAGCTCGTTTAAATAATAAACTTTGTCTAAGTCTTGTCAAGTCGGATTTTAGCAACACGTTACATACACGACTGTGTATTTCTAATTACCTTCAATTACAGCTGCTATTTCGATAAAAACGTATAATCGTTATAAATTTAAAAAAAATGTGTGTGTGTGTGTGTGTGTGTGTGCACAGTGATCTAGCTAAAAAAAAACATGCATAACGTTTAAAAATTTTTTACAATTAAATAATAATAAATAATATTGATCTAGTGAATAATATATTCACTGATTTAAAAGCAGTTTCCATTGGCAAATGAATTGCAATTCATGATTACAACAATATGTTTTGATTCTTAATATGCTTTTATAGATATTTTTTGGACAAAATTTTAATTTTTGTATTTAATGACCACATTTTTTTTAATTAACGTGTATTGTAAATAACTTTTCGATCATACTTATATTAAAAAATTATTTTAAAATCCAGTCTTATTTACAGTTACCTCATACTCATTAATATCACAATATGGTTTTTATTATAAGTATTTTGCGTTGAATATATGAATATACAATGAAAAAATAGAAATATTAGAATTTATGATGGCTTGTATTCGCTTAAGAAGCAAACTTTTTAATCGTGGCAGCACCGTGAAAAGAGAGATTTTAAAGTTTCACAGAGATACATTGAAGAGAACTGAAAAATCCGAATTTATAATTAGAAATTAATGAATTTTAAGAGATATTTTTAATCGAAAGTTTTGCCTTAGTTTAGAAAATTTGCGCATAATGAAATGTCAAGTATTTTTAAAAAAGTAATTTTAAAGCATTTCGTAAAGACATTATAAGTTATAAGGAAAGTTTTCTCGTACCAATTATCTGCTGTGCTGAATTTTGATATTCGCATATAAATATTTTTAAGTTGAAATTTGGATATTTGGGCCTTGGCTTTCAAGTTGCCCTTCAACGATTCAAGACAATAAATTTTTCAACTTCTTCTTGAATGATAATTTGGAACTTTGCACACACAGTCTCGTCGCAAGTCTCCAATTCCGCATTTATTCTCGAATAATTAGTGCAAACGAATTTTATATATATATATATGGCTCTATTACACATAGTATCTGTAACTAATGCAAAGCTCTATATATAACGTAACAGTAAGTAATTACATAGTTATACCAAGTCCAGTAAAGAAATAGAAAAATTAATGCCACCGATTAATAATGAAGACATAACATTTGGTAATAGTTAATCGAATGCATATGTCTTGTAATGTAACGGAGAGCGTTGTCTAGACGTAATTAAAAATTTTACAAACCAATCGATAGAATCAATGGAAAAGTTAAAAGACAATATATCTTAAAACTTTTACAATAATGAAATTACGTTTTTACCCACAGCCAAGTACTTATTTTCCACATATTACCATCATATTTGCCAAGTATATTTGCAAGTGGAATATAACAATGCATCACTATTATTCTCTGTATTTATTTTTATAACGTTGTCACTTGACATTTCATTAATGGCACGAAAAACCCATACCTATTGCGAATTCTTTAATAGATACGAAGTTTTTCTCGGAAACAAATAAAATTTTAGTACTCCGACGTTTGATACATTCCGAGCCGGCAGAAGACAAACAGTTAATTTTATTATTTTTATATTCATCCATTTCACGTAGATCCTAAATTGTAGCCACGAACTACTTTCGTGCTATCAGATTACTACAATACTTACGTATCCCTTCATTTGCAGCAGGAAATATTTTAAAATGTTAAAAAATTCACCGAGGATAATGAGTTATACATCCTCTTGAAATCGTTATGAGATAGCTATTTCCAAAAAAAAAAAAAAAATACTAATTACATCAATTCATTTGGATAAGCCAGTGCAATAGTAGTTGCGGGAGTCGTTATTATTGATAATATCGAAAGATGCGATTGATTATTCGGAAAGAATTTACAATGCCGCTCTACGTGCACTTTGTCGTTGCATTTTTTTTTTCATTTTAAATTTCATTGTAAAATTTCTGCCACGAAATTTTTAAAAGTATTATCATGTGCTTGGAAGTACTAAGAGTACTAATTTCCAATATGAGTTAGTCTCGGCTAATATCGGCAATCTTATTTGGGAATATCAATACTCCCATCGCAATGTCATTTCTTATGAATCTTTATGTATTGCCAATATTGTTTGTTTCCCCCCTCTTTTCCTTCGATTTTTGTTAATAGTCGCATGGCTTGCGTAAATGTTTCGCAAAATATATTTTTTACTGCAATCAGTTATGCGGCTGGCATCACTGTCCGCGCCCATTGTATTTATAATAGAGATTTAACAGACGATTTTAATGATAATTCAGTATTGCTCGTAAATACAGTTTATTTGGCAAATCAAAATAAATGTGACTCATTAATTTGCGTAATAATTAAAACTGCGAATTTTTCGACCGAACAAGGTGTAATAATAGTGTTTTTGTAAATCTTTTCTCTCTTTATATTTATATTTATATGTATCCCCCGTGTACCACACATGTGCATATAAATATTTTGCGTCTGTGCGCGCGCGCGCGCATACACGCCTACGTATACGTATACGAGACTATTGCTTCGGTGTGCAAACATAAAGCGGAGAAAGTTAACGAGATCGGGGGAGATTTTAAAGGGACAGCTTTGCTGCCGAGTGGTGCGCTCTTTAATTATTCAGGTGCAATTAACACGTCAATAGGTCCGTTGCACCTGACTGCCGGCTGTTTTCCAGTAACTACGACTTCTTTTAGCCAACGAGAGGAGCCCGAGATTTTCCCCCCCTCGAATGCCCAGCCACTCTCTCGAATCCCGACTTTGGTTTGAGAATCACTTGCTCTCTCGCTCGACCCTCCTTCCTCCTCACCGTCGCGCTCTCGCTCCATCCCGCCCCACCCCCCTCCACTCCCACGGCCCCCCACGGCCCACTACAACTGTTTAAACTGAGATTAGTTTTCTTGTTATTGGCTGATTCGCATGATTATGAGAGGAGAAGCCGTTGTTTTGTGGCTTTTCGAATAAAATATCGAGTTTTACGGAGCCGTTGCACTCCCGACGCGACATCTTATTTTAATTCTATTACACCTAATAATTATCCATTTATTATATGTTGATTAATAAAACGCAAGTGCTTGGAACGTAATGAAAGTTAACGCGCCGAGATTGATTGACATTCACTGTATCAATACAAATTTATTCAATTTCATAAGATGTTGCTCCATAAAAATTCAATTGATGCTGGCATGAATTATATAAAATAATTATTATCAAGATATTTTATATCGTGGTCTGATTGAATTATATAAACTTTTATTGGATCGGGCGTATTTAATCTAAGTAAAGTAAGTTCATTTGGTAAAATTCATTTATGGACGCGACCGATATCAGCAGAGTATGAAATAAATTTAAATTTAAATAAACTTTTATTAGCACTCTCATTCGTCTTCGTATTCTTACTCGCGAGGCCGTACACATGCATGTATTTCTGCATGTTCATTAATTATGAATAATTCAATAAAGTTCCGATACGCGTTAGAGATGGGCTTAAAAGTCGAAGTTGCTTCAATCCGTGGCAATACACACGTCCCGGCGACACATTACATCTCATTAAGGATGCACTACTTCGTTACTTGAACCGCACGCCAAGAAGACGAGCGACGTCATCGATGCTACCAATCAACATTCTAGCCTTCATAAATCACAGAATCGCGGTTGAGCACGCGGAAGCGCCGCGCCATTCTCACGGCCCTCATAGCAAACATTTGCCCGCATGAAGAATTGCCTGTGAGAAGCGGAGACTCGGGGCCTCTCTTTCCTCCCTCTCCCCCTAAACTGCTGCTGCATCGCTGAAAAATCCATCGAGCGAGCCTTAATAATGCAACGCCAAACGCCACTGTCTGGGTCACATGGGCAAACAAGAGCAATGTGCATTCGCCATTAAGTGGAAGGGATAAGGTCAGGCCGGCACTCGGAGCTCCTGCAACATTTAGAGGGCAAAAATTATATCCAAGTAATATCGAGCCTTGGGATTTTAGCGTTTAATGGAAAACAGTCAATCGCCGCAATCCCCAGCCTCCGAAAGACCAGCGGCAGCAGCCAAACTTGGAAGAGACGACACCTCGTCGCACATCGGAGGATCTAGAGGCCACCGGAAGCGGACCTCGGCGAGTCCACGGGGTTGCCCGCTATCGGGGGCGTCGGGGTCGGCGGCGGTGGCGGTGGCGGCGGTGGGGTGGGGTGGGCTCGGGGACTCGAACTCGGACTCGGACTCGCACGACGACCTATCATCGGGAGAATATCGGGAGCGTATTGGGAGCATATCGGGCAGCGATGGCTCGGCGAGTCGCGGCTCGCATTGTCGTCGCTTGCAAATCAAATAGCCGATATCATTGTTTGCTCCCTCTCGTCGCCGCCCCGCGCCCACCGCCCGAGTCGTCGAGCGCGCCTCCGCAACCCGGCCAACCCGCAACGAGGATGCCACTACTACCTAATAACCACGGCCTCCGGAGCAATAGTGGCCGATGATGGCTAGGGGCGCCTCCTGCCCCGTCCCGGCCTCTCGCTCTCTCTGTCCTCGTCGGGAGGCATCGGTAGCTCGCCTCGGTCGGTCTGTTCAGGAGGCGCGGACGCCTGGACCAGCGCTGCTGCTGCCCCCGCCCCTCTGTCCGCCGTTTAGTTTAGACTTTAGTTGCGCGTCGTACTCGCCGGATATTCGATAGGCGAGGAGATATGGCGATCATTGGGTTGGAAGTCGGGCGAGAAGCATCTGCGCGCTCGGGCACCTGCAGAGGCCCGCGACTATTTCATTTGCTGAGCGTTTGCTGAGCGGCTCGCGCGCTCCCCGAAAGGTAAACAACTTTTTTCCGCCTCTTTTTCACCAAGAGATTGTTGCCTCGGCTGGTTGGACGCGGATATCAGCCGCGGACGATTAAATGAGGCGCCAAATGAGCCGGCCGATAAATTGCGCGCGCCGTTCGCTCATGGGAGACTTGCTCGCCCGTGCCGAAGGAGAGGGCCGATCTTCTTATTACCGAGCGCCTCGCTAAATAAGCTGTTGTTACGAGCCGTGCCGGCAATATTGTAATGGAAGATCCTCGGCGTCACTGGCACTTGATATTAAATCGCTCGGGCGCTGCGCGTTGGAGGAGCTGGCACTTTGGCCTGGCCAAGTTCCCTCTTTCTCGCGTTTCAGCGAATCAAACGGAAACTTTTCTCATATATTCTTTAACATATTACGGAACTTTGCGGGGCGATCGCTTTTAGATTAAACATTTTCTTGCACTTTTCCATTTGCATGAGGGAGCGTGAGAGGGTGGGGGGAGAATAATGTGATTTATTTAGTCTTGGACAGCAACGGCAGCCAGCAGTTTACAGCGGAGCCGTAGATCAAGATCGATTTATTTAAACATTGCAAATTTCTGCTCCACTCTCTCTCGGGAACTGAGAATATTATTGATTCAATGATTAGATATTTTAATGAATTGACATTTCGGCGTATGACCAAGCTTTCAATAACAATGCCATCTTCTTGATCCGGTCATTGTTTGTCGTTGCTGCACAGCTTTTTTTATTCATTAAGGAAGCGTAATTTGCCCGCGTCCAATCCTCATCTCATTTTCCCAAATATTTATATTAATTAGCTATTCGTCCGAACAGGCGGCACTGGCATTTCTACTTGTGCAATGGATTTTCGGAGAAAACGCCTACATCGTACGACCGGCTTAATTGCTCGCTCCAGCCAAGATGTTTTGTGTGGTTACGACAAACACTTGAATTATGATATTGAAAGCCAATTAATCGACACGTTCACGTAGGTGCGCGGCATGCTGCCCTCTCCCTTACTCTACACTCGAAACGATGTATTGCAATTTATACGCCGAGAGAATAACGGAGGAGGAGTTCAATGTAAACTCATGTAACTGGCACCACAAAATTCACGCGGTTCTCACATCGCACTTTGACAAGTCACTGCAACGTCCTACGACCAGAAAATCTGCATTGTTACTCGCGCAGTCATTACGCGATGCACACTTATAGATCCATTGTCTGAATTTACAGTAAGCGCATGTAGTAGATGAGCTGCAGCCTCGGCCTGCGCCTTTCGTGAAAGTGAGACTTGGCGAACGCTAGACCCATTAAACCAATGGTTCTCCCATCCTGGGACGGGGAGTGGGTGGGGCTACGGTGGGGGGGGGGCGCCCTTGCTGAACTTAAGCTAACAAGATCGTTGGAAGGGTGTAAGTTCATCGCGGACGCGTGAAACGACGCACAATTGGTAATCTCTTAGCTCTCGGAAGCCCTCGGAAGCCCTCGGAAACCCTCGGACTTAACGAGAGGGATAAGCTTAGGTGGCAATCAAAACGAAAGGACAATCGAGCGTTATACTTGCTTGGGAAAAAATATGGCGCCCACCCATTTGCCAGTGGAGCCAGTCCTCGAAGAGCGCCTCATACAAATAAATCGGATAGATTTCGTAAACAGGCACACCACAAGAGAAATGCCAGTCGATAAGGTGGGATTAGTGCCCAGTGATGGGCAGTAATCGATCGTCTTATTGTTTGTGACTTGGGCTCTGCTATTTCACTAGAATTCATTGTAAAAGGCAGGGAAAGGAGTCGCAAGGTGGATAATTGACAACATTGCCACAACACGGTACAAAGTGCAGCTTCAGAAAGTGGCCGTAAATATTAAAAGGCCAAATTAAAGACAAACATAAAGTAAAAGTGGAGGAGTCGGCGACTTATTGGACTTTCCTCCCCCATTGTGGGTACAGAGCAATCGCACATTGCTCGTTATTTTCAGGTGGCCGTCGTAGTCGCGGAACTTATAATCGGCATAAACAACATCTTTGGTGGGCGCACGGAACGTCGAATCCCATAAATAAGGAATCGTTCGCGAATTCTGGCGTGCGGGCACAAGTGACGAAAGCATAAGCGAGTAGGGAGGACGAAGGTGGCCGGCGAGGCGGGGGAGGGCAGATTGGTTAAAAATTTATAGAGCGACTTGAGTTCGCCTCGTTCCCTCTCAGGCTCAACAAGTACTTAGAGGCACACGAATTCGTAGAGGGTCCGAGGCTCGTGGCCAAGGCTTGCCATATTGTAGAAGAACAATGAGCAAAGAGAAATATTGATGAGGCGACGGGAGCGGCATGCGCCACACCGTACGCACTCCCTCGGTGACGCGCGCCCGCGCGCGCACACACACACGAGGCCACACGATGCTGGGCGGCGCAGGGGGAATGCGAGGAGGGAGTGAGGAGAGGAAGAGGGAGCGAAAGGGTTCTCTACTTAATAAATCAGTATAGCGAATTTTCGTCTCTTCAGTATTGAATGGAATTTATAGGGAATGCGAATTTTTATGCATTGAAATGGACTCGTAGCTTCATTTTCTTGAATTTACAAAGCAAAATTCGGAGGAAGCATTCAAGTTTTCAGCCGCCTTGGTTTGTTTGTCTCAACTTTCCTCGGATACTCCTTATTGCTTCATTATCTTGCGAGAGAGGCATCGCTACGCTCAAAACGCCAAGTTTTTTATTTAATTATTCAATTTAATTAAATGCAGATGTAATAATTTCAAAGTTAAATTAAATAATATTCTTATTTTGTAATTGGAATTTTCGGGCGTTTATCAGCTCGCCGTATAATATGACGAATACGTTGAATTTCATTGGCGCGAATTTTATTATATCGCGATTAAAAATTAAGACTAAGAGGAGAATTTTTTAATTTCCATTTATTAATATTATAATGCAGAGATCGTGGAATGGCAGTGAGAGAGAGAGAGAGAGAAATTTTTTTCACTTCGTTAGTCCCATTACTTTGTATATTTAATTAAAATATTCCGCTCTTGTTTAATCTGGAATGGCATCTAAGATGGCGGAGGGAGGTTTAATGATCCGATAATGGAGTCTTATGTCATTATCCCTAATACATTGTCATTCGTTAACGGCGCTAAAGGTAGAAAATTCATAAAACTAATTCATCCTTAAATATAGAAGAGCGAACAGCTAAAACTGAATGCTCGAGACTCGCTCGCAGCCAGCACTCCCTATCGTATCTATCGATGTTTTTATAAAAATTAGAGTTTGAAATATTGTATTATACAAAAGATTACATAAATTTACATAATACTCGGAATTTATTTACATTCCGCTATCTTATCACGCCAATGTAAAACACAGAGCTCTCAATGCACTTTATGCGCGGAAGAAATACTACAACAATTACACAATTCTGTTCGAGCTTTAAATATTACATATTATTAATAGAATAACTATGAATACTATCTTAACGGTCATATTTAATTGACTCACCTAATGTGGAATGTTTATCTGACAGCAGAAATAAATTACATAATCCGAAATGTCAAATAATTATAAAGTAAAATAACTAGCTCTTAACGTGTACATAATTTTAAAATAAATTCTCGGCATTTATAGAGGTTGCGTAATTTTGTGATTATAATTTTCTGGAATGAAAATTCTTACTTTTTACAGAAAACCTTTCTCCTTCCTTCCATCTCTTTCCATCTCCTTTGATCTCCTTTGATCTCCTTCGATCACCTTCGATCTCCTTCGATCTCCTTCGATCGGCCAATCGAATTAACAATACAATTGAGAATCCGCACACAGCCAGTTATCAATTATTTCTCACCAACTATTTTACTTCCTCGCTCTTGATAAAGCGAGCATTTATAATGTTGCAAAATCGCCATTGTTATGCTAATAATGAACTTGAAAAACAAAAAATATCATCCATCTAAAAAACAAGTAAATATAATAATAGTTTTTTTTTAATGAATTATTAATAGAATTCATTGATGCTTTTGTTCTATCTGCCCTGTATTATCATCGTTTCTCTTCCTTTGTCTGATGATAGCCTAAGAAATCCGAGGCAATTATGTAAGTCTAAATACAGTGAAAACTCTTTGCAGCACTTGGGCATTATAAATCACTGGCAATGCACACCAGCGGATTTGCATTTGCAAGAAATTTTATAATAAAATTAGCAAAATTGTTGGCAAAAATTTGTTGCGAGATATTGGTTGGTGTTTTTTTATTTTGTATTAAAATGTTTTTGTGCATTCGCATTGGCTTCTCGTCTGACGTCCGACGACCTTGAATGTAATTTTATATAATTACTACATACTTATCGATTGGCAACTTGTTAAATTTAAATCACGTAATTAATTATTATTAACACTATGCAACACTATCCAAGCGCTCAATACGTTATTATTCTATAAAAACGTATGAGCATGTTTTTATCTCGACGAATAAATAGTTGTTCGATAATATTATTTATAAAATGAAAAACTTATTGATCAGCTCGTGCAAGGATATAATATCTCTTTACAAAAAAACTTTAAAACGTTAAAAATTTATCGCATAAAGCGCTCAATTAAGTGTAAGCTGTGTTCATACTAAGCGAATGATTTTGACATTTTGACGTTTGTGGTCACATACCACACGTGCACGCTCAATTGTTGCACTTGAGTCGCATCTTTATAAAAGAAAAAAAAAAAATCCGTCAATTAGTGCATCAATACAATAATACATTGAAGAATTTCGATATAAAACATAATTTCTTTTTCAAAATCTTTTCATCCCTCGTCTAACTGCTCCTTGGCTGCCTTTTCCCTTTTCTCATTTATACTTGTCATTTTATTGTTAATTGATATTTAAGAGTAGTCACATAATTTTAATAATTCAAGCGACGAGGGCACGTATAAATTTAAAAATTGCTAACGAGCGTCTAAACTGCTTTCTGATTTGAAAAGAATTGAATCTCTTTTTACCAGATTAAACAATTCACTTAAAATAAATATGAGCCACATTATTTAACACTTTATTTAACTTGCCAACTTTCTCCCATGTACACAGTATCATTTCTGTAATCTATTCCGTTGCTTTTATTATTTTCACATCCATCTGATTGGAGAGCATTTCAAGCGGCAGGCAATTCAAAGTGAATGAAATAACTTTGAAAAACAAAACAAAAACAAAAAAAAAACACTCAATACAGCAAGAATGATATTTCATTGCCAATTGCTCATTAATAATTTGTTAGTTTACAAATACTTTTTGCGCGCGAGCTTGAGAGAAGGAACAAGACCAAGTAGAATGTGTAGTGGTCGGACCATTGGCGAATCCTAAAAATGCATATTATTTTAATAATCTATGAATGTTCTATTGATAAGGCAAAGCGGGCATATCTTCTTATATAATTTTGAGGCAAAAACAAAAAAAAAAAAGAAGCATTATTACTTTAATTTTCGTATCTCGCTCTTCTGGACATTCGCAATAATATCTGCGCGACGCGCACTTACAATTTACGCTCAATTTGCATGTGTTTCACTTTAAAACTATATTTAATAATAAATTTCGTCGGCCATTTGAATTTCAAAGTGCAATAAATATAATTTCATCGCTATATACTTGCTGGGAATCATGTACACGCGGAAGTGCTGCTTCAGAATGAAGTTTATATCTAATTATTTTATATTAATGTAAATCTAGATAATTAATACTCGTCTCCAGTACAATTAACATACGTGCGCGTATTTGGTCTTAAAGCAAGCAGAAGTTTCGCTTTTATGAAGTTTAGTAGCCTTTATTACATATATGATTATGATCTATAAACGCCACGTGGTTAGGTATTTGCCTTGTAATAAGGGTGTGGCTTTACGATTTAAGAAGAGCGGGAAAAGTTTGGGGTTATAGGGAAATTTCGTGGCATATTTATGCCTCGTTTAATTGTTGACTCGTCGCATTCTCGAGCATCTATTGATCTTTTGTGCGAGACAATTTCTGTAAATTACCATCGCTTTCGACCAATAAATATGTTTAATAAGGCAGAGTCGCTTTAAGACTAAACGGCTAGTAGTAATCTTTCAATAATGTTTGTGTCTCGTGGGTGATTAATTTTTAAAATTCGTTCGATAAATGTGAGACGTAACATTAATGTAACGTTCAAAAATCGTTGAAAACGCCGATTTGTCGAAATGTGGAGCGTTTTCGCGAGCAAGAGACGAGTAAATAATTATTTTTTGCGAGCAAAACTTAAATTCAAAAACGTCAAAAGACAAATATTGGCGCTTAGGAAGGAAAATATTTCGTAAGTAGTAGCCGATAAACGAGAGCGTTTAGCCTCTCGAGTGTTTAGATCTATGATTTCTCAAATGTTTTTCTAAAATTTAGATGAAAATTTCACGCGCAAAATTGTTGGGGAGCACGAAAGTGTTTATAAGTATTATTAAAATAAGCTGAATTATTCGCTGATTACAAATTTGTGCTAAATGTTAAAATAATATTTCACATTATATTATCAAAGGCCATTAATTTCCAGATATGAAATAACATCTAATTTCAGAACACATAGAACGTTTTTTTTACTTCTTCTTCTCCTTCTCCTCCTCCTCCTCCTTCTTCTTCTTTTTTTTCTTTACTTTTTTTTCTCTTTCTCTTTCCTTTTTCTTACTTAGACCTCTTAATAAATTTCAGTTGTGTTATATAAAAATATTAAAAATCTTTTTCTCGGTTTGTTTTTATTTGAGTTATGATGATGTATGTGTAATAGAGATAAACGGGGGGAAAAAAAAAAAAAAAAAAAAAGAAGAAGATAATTTGGCACAAGATTTTGTAATCGGGTTTTGTGAAATTATCATAAGATTTGTACGTATTAATACAATAATAAAAAAATATTCTAGAATTTCAGGTTATCTTACTTAAAGTATTTACATATTGATAAGACATGTGTCGCTACTATAATTTAATTTATATTTTATGTATTGTAGATGAAAATAACGTCAACTACTCAAAGATACGTGTACTTTTTCAGTAGAGATTTACAGATTTGAAAGCGCTCGAAACCTCCTTGAATATATTAAAACCAATAATATCAGCCGCTAATGAGGAATCAAAGTTTTAATGTATTTTAAAGCTGAAATCTTGGCGTTTTATCACACCGACGATTAACACAATACGGATGTTTGCTAGCCGCAATACAAAGGCACAATAATTATCACAAAAAAAACTCACCCGAGCGTCACGTACGATTACTTTAAATCAATTTGCTATTGAGATGCTATAATTACACAGTAGCCGAATGTTGAATTTTTTCAAATCAAGTTTCGATGCTCGAGCCCACTTTTACCCCGAGGCACCCCCCCTCTCTTCTCCCAAAACTCTTGCGAATCATTAAAGATTTTAATGCAAGATCGGGCGCGCCACATGCCGAGCGACAGCCTCACAGAGAGCACTTGGGCCCTCTTTATAAAAGCAAAATTGTCCGAGAAAAACTCGTCAATTCATTTTCTAATGTTTATTACGCGTCGAGTCTACACGCCGATTACAAAACACTCTCCCGTCGAAATTCATATGCATTACGGCAATAATTCGCCAACCATTTCTCTGTTACCCAAGTGTTAAAGCCCATTGGTCGCCCCTAAATGCACACGAACGCAAGTCTAGAATTTAAATTTCGAGAAGACTTGCGCGTATTTTGTTGAAAATAGTTATAAGCTTTATTGATGATCTCAAGCAAGTTTAATTCATATTGAATTTCATCGTGAATTCCGACGGTGCCAGCCAGCCAACCAGCCCCGCGCTCTCCTATTCATCCGCGTTACATTCTTACATTCATTGCCGCGCAATTTGCCATTTAATGTCTACATTCAATTACAAAATCCATCCGCCAGATTGCAATCCTAACGAGAACAAAGGCTCCACAGACCACCTGTCCGAACTTCAGGCGCTGCTGCATCAGCATTTTCAATAATTTATCAGCTTGCAATCTCCTTTAAAGGCCGCTCCTTGCCTTTAAAGAGCCACTCGCCTCGATCCCCCCACCCAATACCCAATTCCAAATAATCCACCAAAATCTCATTACATCACTTGACTCGCCCACCACCCGAACGAGCCTTCCGCGCCTCACAATCATCAAAATAGAAAAATTACGCGCATCGAAAGCGTGCTTTGATAACTTGATAACTTGATAACCAAACCCTTCCATACAAGTAAACCAACTATTTGGAAACGCTTGATTTTTCCGGGACATATTTGCCGGGAAATTAAGTCTTTCCCATAAACATTCACATAAGCAGTCGAACAAAGATTTTCAATCGTCGCCCCTTGCACATTCAGGCATTAGACACGTCTTACACAATGACGATCCACGATGCAGGATATCAATGTCAGGATGTCGATACCAATCCAATCTGCCCTTCCACCCCTCCACGCGATCTTTCAACACGTAATCCCACAACTACAACTATAACTCGATTTTTCCACATTTACAATGGGCCGCGGTCGCATTCAATATCGCCTCGCGCTCTCTTCCGCGACGGACGCGCGGCATTATTTGCAACCAAGTCCGATTAATATCTCATAATGCACCTGATGAGCCAAGCGACCTTCCTTCGAAAATAAAAGCCCCCGGGACAATTAATTAGCCCGCTAACGTTCTTGCCCCCTCTCTCTCTTGAGGCTCGAATTAACGAAAGGTGGGTGCTGACGCCGGCCCCGGACGCTTCCACCAGACCTCAAGCATCGGTGCACTTGCAATTATTTTTCATCTAATCACGACGCACATTGCCAATTCGCCCTTGCCCCCGTCAACCTGCAGGACGCTGCAACCGCTGCCCACCACAAGCGTCGCTCTCCGCAAGCGCCCGAGAGCGATTATCGCGCGATAACATCGTAATTCATAAATAACGAGGCGGTTGGCAAAAATGCCGCCTGCGCAACGCTGCCCGAAGACGTTGCCAGCGCTCTGATAACCAAAGCCTCTCCACACCCTCTCCGCACCCTCTCCACACCCTCTCCTCGGCCTCTCCTCGGCCTCTCCTCGGCCTCTCCTCGGCCTCTCCTCGGCTCGCGACGCGCATTTCCAATTTCCCGTCGCGCGGGACCAAGCGCACGCGCCCCTGCAAACCCAACAATTGCCTCTGCCTTCACCACCACCACCCTCCAAACCACCCCTCAACCCCCCGACGACGGCTTCATTTCTCCTCGATATCTCGCCATCGTACTTTACGCATACCATATGGATCAGCCCCGGCACCTCGTTCGCCCCTTCCTTCCATATCCTCCGCCTTTTCATAACTGACCGTAGCACCGCGCCCAACGACCCGCCGCCCAACTGCTAAAGTACTGGCCACGACGAGGCCCTACACCTCCGTCCCACTGGGCCCACGGCCCACTTACCCCGAACTGACGGAGCCCCGGCTCATCCGAGGCCCACCCACCACCACCTGCTCCCACCACCTCCCGGCTGCCACCGAACCTCCGCCACGGCCTCCGGTCCTCCGAGGCCATCGCGCCCGCCCCCGTCTAAATCATCCCCTTCGCCGGGGCTCGCGGAGGCCGTTAGTATAGCGCTTGCAGTTAAAGAATACTACGCTGTAAAATTTATGTCCCAGGTCGCGCGCTTCGGCTCCTGTCGTGCGCTCGCTTACCGCTTCCCCGGCCCTGCCCCCTCCGCCCGCTCACCGAGGGGAGAAAAAGTATCAGCGAACGCGCGATATGAAAAATATGCGCGTTATGACCGGCACCACCCCTGCCGCCGCTCCACTCGCCCCTCTTACGCACCTCGTCTCCTCGGCCCCCGGCCCAACACCCTCCGAGCGCTTTCGCCCGCTCCTCCCCAGCGCGCGCCTCTCGGGTCGCCAAGGGTCTTGGTAATCGGAAGCGAGAAACGAACGCGGCGTCCTCACCCACCCCCAGCATCCCCACCGCCTCCTTCCTTCCTTCCTTCCTTCCTTCCATCCTTCCTTCCTTCCGTCCTTCCATCCTTCCATCCGTCCTTCCTTCCTTCCTTCCTTCCTTCCTTCCTTCCTTCCTTCATCTGCCTACGACGACTCGATCGAACGCAAAAGACACCCGGAGGACGCGCCTCGTCGCACGCACGCCCACCCCCGCTATTACGCTAGCGCACGCTTAATTTCGCCCGCGAACCGCTCCCGCCTCCACTCTCGTCCGCGCCAACGACGGACTTGCGCGCAGCCGAGCGAGGACCCCAACTGCCGAGGACCCCTCGGCCGCCCCCTGCCCCCCGGCCATTAAGGCCCGAGGGCCGGCCAGCCCGTCGACAGGGGCGCCAAAAGAAGGCGCGTCAGGAGCAGCGAGCTGATAAATTAAGAGGGAGTTCTCTGCCTCGGGCGTGATCCGCGGGCGCCGCTCGCGGGATCGACGGCCGACGTAAAGGAGCGGGGCTGGGGCTGGGGGGGCTCGGCTGCGGCCTCCCGCGTTTATGTACTGCGCCCCCATAAAAAGCGAGCAATATTCTTTCATCAGTACCTCGCGGGCATCGTTACTCAGCGGCATACGTGTAACCGAGCGGCGCGTATAGCGCCGCCGCAGCTCCGTAACAGCGCCTGTCGTTACACTTTTACACGTTTAATATTGCGTTTAGCGCCCGGCACAGCCCCCCCCCTCCCACCGCCGCTGCGCGACATTATACGAAAAATCACCTTCGCCATGCCCGATGAAAAAGCCACCCCCCCACAGTCCCCGCCCTTATTCCCGACAGTTGCACTCGGCTAGTGGGATGCGATGCGCGTGGAGGAGGAGAGGAGAGGAGAGGAGAGTGCGCTGGAGGATGAGGGCTGCGGTCGCCGATTTAATTACGAGAATCTGCGGGAGCAACGAGCCGGTCCTCCGCGACTTGGCCTCTGGTGATGGCTTGTATTTCGCAATCGTGCCCGGAGCGTCGGCCACGGAGTAATGCTTCGACACTTTTCGACTTGGCCGAGTAAGGGAAAGCCGGCGGACTTGGCCGCTGCCGTTCACCAGCGCGTCTGCCTCGCTGGGCAAGATGGCGGATCCCGTTGAGGTTGGCGCCCTGACGGGATCGTTGTTCTCGCCCGGCTGACATTCAAAGGGGCAGTGGGTACATGTGCGGTTAGCATTGTGTGTGTGGGCGAGGCTAAGTAGGCGATCTTGTCGCGAGGCTCGTCGGAGGGGGGGGGCAGGGAGCTCATTAGGCGGCTGTGCTTTGTGCAATGGGCGTCGATTGGGAATGGTAATCGGATTGGCAGCAGGGGGATAAAGAGGATAGAAAGGCCGACGTCGACTTTGTCGCGTGTCAATGGGCATGGGCGGTGAAGTGTGGTGGCTCGTTTCGCGGGACAAAAGTGTTCTTTGATTGAAAGAAGGAGCTTTTTGTCGTAGTAGGTAGTAGTAGTAGCAGGTCTTTGGGTAAATGGTGAGCGTGGAGGACGCGGGGATGAGAGTTTGTGGTGATAGGGTCGAGGTTAGATCGTGATGGCGGCAAGTGATGGCGCGATGCAAATGTTGGGTATTTTATGAATAATGCGGGCGATTGGCTCGTTCTCGAATGTTCTGTGTGATTAGATTGCGAATGGGTCGTGGGGGTGGGAGAGGGGCAGCAATTGAGCAGATTATCGAAAGAATTTGTTGGTTGAGGTGCATTGGTATTATTTATTCAAGGACGCTTAAGCAAATGTGACACCCATTGTGAGCCCGCAAATAACGTACTCTAACATTAACGAGCATAATCATAATAATTATTCGATCGAAGTCTAGTGGGAGATGGCATTTTCTTGATTGTCTTTTATTTTATGCTGTGTCTACATTTTCCTCGTTCTTTTTCTTTCTTTGTGTTTTGTTTTTCGCATTAAAACGTGCAGCGGGTATTAGCACAAAGGAGAAAGGAATTACATTCAAATTACTTTGATTTTTTAATGATAGCCGAGCTAATAATACGTAGGACTTGAAGCATTTTCTGACGAAAAGAGAGATTAGAATGCCGTCTACTTTTTTCCATTCTCGAGACTTCATGAGAAATGCATAATGATTTAATTTTAAAGTGAAGTAAAATTTTAATTAAGCCTCATCAACTAATACGGTAATTTTACTTAAAATGATCCGCAAGAATTGTGTTACTTTGAATCGAAGAATTCTCTATTTTCAAATTATCATTGCTCTCGTCGAGAGCATTATTTCACTACTTTTTTTGATAATTATAATGCAATTATACGATGCATTAATAACCTCCTGTCCAAACTACAATTTTCGTCTTCGAAATAATATACAGCAATGGCAATAACAACAACAATAACAATAGCAATAATAACAATAACAATAGCAATAATAATAATAACAACAACAACAACAACAATAACAATAATAGTAATAATAATCATAACAATAATAACAATAATAGTAATGATAATAATAACGATAACGATAACGATAAAGATAAAAATAACAATAACAATAATGATAAATGATAGGATTGTGTGCCATTAAACAAACGTTATTATTTTCAATTGATTGCTTAGAAAGTATTTTTAATCAGGTCTTAATAATTTATATTCTGAATTAAGTACATCTTTTATCTTAGCTAATAAATTCTGGATAATGCGCAGTTACAAAATTAAATTCGACAGCGGATAATTGAAGAATAAAAACTTATTGACTTAGTAAATAAAAGTAACTAGTGTTATATTTAAAGAAAAGAAATAAAATATTTATTCTTCGTCGTGATTTTAAATTCTAATTAGTTTTAATTCCGTTGCGATATTTTAAGAAAGATTATTAAATAAATCGTGATTATTTGATTATTTCATAATAATAATGTTATTTCATCGAGGCTAATAATAAAATGGATTGTGCGCTAAGTTGCGAAAGTTGGGAATCGTTAATGTAAAGAGAGGAAAGATTCATGTTATTTGCAACATAACGTCTCCGGTATAACTCTAAATCATGATTCATTAATAAATTATTTATTTAACCATAATTCAAAGACGTGACAGGATTTATTTTTATAAGAGGCCCAATTGGGAAACTGGAAAAATTGAATGGAAAAAAAAAAGAAAAAAATCGCACCAACACGTAATTGATTATATTTTCTATTATCAATAGTCCTTCTTCTCATAATATATTGTAACAGAACATTATGAAAAAGAGATTATAAAAGGAGATTGTAAAAGAACATTGAAGAAGAGGGGAACCAGTGAGCTACAGACTGTTAAGATTCTGTACGAGTGTGAATAAAAAATTCGCAGCAAAATTGTACTTCTAAAAATTGCAATGTTTTTTATTTAGTTTTTTGCAAACATTACTATCTGAGAATAGCTTTAACATCATAGTCGGTCCATTATAATAATCATTTTTAATCATTTTTTTTAATAAACAAAAGTTTTTACACAAAGTTCTTTCTACCAAGAAATTATAGAATAATGGATTGATGACATTTTTATTATCCTTTCACACATATACATATATATACATATATATATATATATATATATATATATGTATATATGTATATATATCTTTAAGGAATTCCGAAATTTCTAGAGTAATACTTGTTGTTGTATTTATGGCGTAATGTGCATTGGCTGTGTACACACATTCATATATGCCAGTTTTTTCAAACATTAGACATTCTATATTAATCCATACCGCATTCCATATATTTTTGGCATTTATATTACACTTCAGTCGTTTCATCGAAACTGCCTTATAATAATATTGGAAAGAATCAATATATAGGAAGAATCTCAATAGGAACTCTAAACGTCGAATGCACTTAGATAATACCCAATTGTATCTATGAAAGTTAATGGTTAATTAGCGATCATGCTTGTTAGAAAATATATGTGTAGTCGAGCAACTTGTTGTTTACGTGCTTTGAATATTTGAGAGGTGAGGTCGAGTAGAGGGTGAAAGCTATTTCACACTTTATTTCAGCCGCCTGAATCTCAAATGAAGGAATAAAATTTTGGGCGAGCCACCAATTGTGTTGCATTAATTGAATCTCTTGACTTTCTCCGATTCATAATCTCCTTTCAAATAATAGGCAAATCTGATTGCATGGAAATTCGTTTCTGGTAAATCGGAACTTGTTTCTGACGGTGCGCTAGGCACTGCATCTAGTGGCGCCTATATTTTCCAGATGCCGCCAAAAGTGTCATTCAGACTCTGCATAATAACAATAACAACAATAATAATAACAATAATAATAATAATAATAATAATGATTGTAACGAGTAAATCAGTGAAGAACCTTTAGTGCTTTGCGTCAGAATGCAGTGCTTAAAATGCAATTATTTCCCTTCCAGGCTGTTGTATTTGGTAGTTTTGACGTGAATTGTTTGAAATATGCCATCAATTTTGTATTTCGGAAACCACATTGACGTCCCGGCCACTAAGATTTATCGAAAATACGTATTGCCTTGAAAGCAATCAGCATATGGTAATCGAATGTTCCCCAGCGCAATATAAGTAGACGTGTGCACTTGAAATTACATTGATTTTTGGCATAAATACTGCGTAATCTTTATTGTTGGGCGATGGAGAAATTGAAAGTCGAGCCATTACAAGTGATCATAAGAAGAACGCGCGCTGTGCAAAAATTGAAAAGTCTCTTCCTTTTGTTTTTCATGTGCAAGATCAGCAAGCAGCGAAAGCAAGGCAACGACCTACTCGCAGTCCAATAAATTTCTAGTAGTTATACATTAGTTACATACATTAGTTCTCCTGCGCGTAAAGCACACCGACGACAATCAAACAATCAAACGATGACTTACAAAATTTTTGACTTACACGCTTACGATTGTCCAGGCAATAATACAAAGTAATAAATATTTAAAAACGAAGGCACACTGAGAGATACAGAGTGAACATTTGCTTATATTGTTGAAAATAAATAGCTCCTTCTATTACAGCCCGATATCGCTGAACAAGCTTGTCGAGCATCCTCGTATCAATAATGTCCCGACCCTTTAGCGATTATAATCTCAAGCGCCCGACTGTGAACAATGTCCTGCGCACCTCGATGAAGTAAGTAAGTCAATGTCCTTTACTACCGTATGCACATTTCGGCTTGAAATTATTGTGGCGAGAAATTGACAATGAGCGCAAAAGCTTTAAAAATTTATTTAAAGAAACATGGGCGACCTTTACACGCCTAATTTGGATTACCGTGAGTGAGCGCCAGGGATGAAGGAAGGAGAGCTTAAAATGTAGAATCGCTTAAAATGAAAAAAAAAACGCCTATGAATTCATTGCGAGGGCGGAAAAATCGGCCAATCGGCCAATCTCCCGTATCATGTAAAGGTGCCAACTGGTATTCAACGAGCCGAAAAAGTGACTCTCGATTGTGCTGATTATCGGGTAACTCGTTGACAAGTTATGCGTACAGAGAGGAGAAGGGCGTTTCATTGAATTGAGTAGTCATTGAATGGGCAAGTATGGGGCAGAGTTGCCAGCAAGTTGGTCACTATACGGGCGGAAAAGTCGAAAAATCGCACGGAGGTTGGCCGTGGTCGGGTAGATGGTCAGGACGTACGTGAAATCGGTTGTCGGGATTGAAGCCCAAGGCGATCGCAGGAGCGCCGTGCCGATCCTCCTTCGCTACGAACGAGGAGGAGAGAGGAGCGGCCGCGAGAGGCGTCGGGAGGCGGTCTCTGGGGGAGGCGGGGCCTGCCGGCGTGGGGCCGGGGGCGGCATGTTTCGCACGGCGGGGCCGGGGGTAACCGCGTGCGTTCGCTCCTTTGCCAGCGGCAACGATGTTGACGGCGGCGGCGGTGGCGTTGGCGTTGGTGGCGGTGGCGGTGGCGACGGCGTTGGCGTTGGCGTTGATGGTGGCGGCGACGGTGGCGGTGGCGACGGTGGTGGCGGCGGTGGCGGCGGCGGCGGCGGCGGTGACGGTGGCGGTGGCGGCGGTGG